>JABJVR010047253.1:0-28371 GCA_025773905.1 Chitala chitala | reverse complement strand
GGGGAATAGCTGCACATCAGACAGAGAGGACAGACTGTGTGCAGATGGGAGGTAGGAGAGACCAGAAGAGTAGGTGTGTGGCAGGTTTTCAAAGCGCGGGTGAAACAGCCTAGAATCACGCCCAAGAGTTGGGCAGAAATCTTGGCTAATGGGCTCCTGCCACAGCAATGCAAAACTCTTGCACACAGGCAGGAGGTGCTGCTGCAATGCATCATGGGAAAAGGCATGTGTGCTCATCCATCACTTGTGCTGCTTCACACCACAAATGCCAACTTTGTGTTATTTCTGTTATTTCTTAGTAAAACCATCCAAGAACTATTCATATGATGATACTTTTGTCCTTATGAATTTTGTCATTTTAGCCTGATTTAAGACAATCATAATTTCTAATAAAACCTGTCAAAAAAATTTGAGGGACATATAAAAGAACGACGATGACATTATTATGCCAAATGGCTTTTATCGATGCTTGGATTTATTGACAGCTTTGTCTCTTTAGAGAACATCTGAAGCACAATATATAAATTATTATAAAAACAAACTGTTGGTGACACAGGCATTGTCATTATTTTAAAACTGTATATAAACATTATAGATAATATTGTGCAAAAAATTAAAAAAATTAACTATGTGGGTGCTGTCTGAATGGGATGTTGCATTGAGCTGCTGACCCTGATGTAACATAGTGGATGTGGCCTTAACCCACCCAAGCGATGATGTCAGCCTACAGGTACAGATGTAGACCCCACATACAGGTGCACACTGACATTCAGTCTTACACTGATTTTGAGCTGGATATCGTAATGTTACAACAATGACAAAAGAAGGTAAAAAGGTGAAAGCATACACAATGGATATAAACGAGTAATCCTCACAAGTAATGGACATTATAACTGAATTAATCTAATCACGTAGATAAATCGATTTGTGAAACTAATGTGCGTCTGATATTGCTATTAATTCTAAAATTTTATATAAATATAAATATACTTATGCGCTGGATTGTCACAATAATAATAATAATAATAATAATAATAATAATAATAATAATCCAATATAAGACATACTCTGTTTGTAGTTTTTATACTGTGCTACTGCTCCGTTACCACATTCGTATTTTTTGAGAACCTGATGACTGAAAGACGGCTGGAGATTAAATAATGCCGCGGAGCTGAAACCAATTTTGTAAGTCCTTATACAACGCAGCGTCTGTAGATGCAAGTTGTTCCAAGTTTCCATAAGAGTCCTGAACACTGAAATCTTGAAACCTCAAAATGCCTTTGATGGACTCTTGCAACACTTAAGAACCACTATCTATCCCCGGGAAAAAGCAGCATTCTCCTGCCGTTCAAAAACAGAGATGACCCCGACTTCCTCATGCGCTGTTTTGACGGTGATTAATCGTACAACTGTCAAATACAAACAGCTGTGAAAGGTTAAAGTCAACCAATCGGCACAAAGATTTTGTCTTTGCCGATTTTAAGGTCTTTGCCAAACGGCAATACGCTTTTCCAGGTGTCTGTCAGTTGACATACCAGCGAATACCTACTTTTGAGAATACCGACTTTTTCGTCCAAACGTGTGGGTGATGCAGCTCTAAAATCAATAGAACTGATGATTTCATTCTCTTTTTTATCACTGGCCTGTAACCAGTCTTTTTACACACCATCCAATCGGAGATGGGAAGGGGCGGGGAGATTTGAGGAGCATCTAGATGAGAGAGGAGGAGGCTTTAGATAGATTTCAGTACATTGGACAGCGACGCGTACTTCACTGCAGGAAAGCTGGACTGTAAAAAGGAATTGTTCGCATGCACTGGATCTTTATCACTCGACGAGAAGACAAAATTAAGTTCCTGAAGTTAAGATCTAAACTTGTGCAGTTGCGCGCTTGTTTTGTTCTGATCTGCTGGGAGGAGGGAGTGCGCTTTGTGACGCTGCGGCAGCTTGTTATGTGCTATGATTTATATAAACATTTGGGCTTTACTAGAACATATCTGTCTGCACGTGCTTAATAAATAAGTTACATATCCAGTATTACTTTACACATATTTGTATTTAGTACATTTACGGTTTTTCAATGTTATGCATTATTCTTTGAAATATGAAGTTTTCTAGTTTAGATTTAACTCGCAGCACATTTTAATATTTTGTTCACGTTTAGTAATCTTAGTTTGTTGGTCTTCTTCATTTTATATTAGATTAAGTTTGTTAATACGGCGTAAACATATGCTGAAATTAATTTGTGGACAAAACCTTTAATCAAAATGAAGTTCCTCTACGACTTTTTGAATTGCACTTAGAATAAGAGGGAAAGCGCGAGGACCTGCAGGCGTAACACCATTTATTTCCCAAGAGGTTCTTCTTTTTCATCAATGCAATTCCTTTTGCGCTGGAATCGTCTTTAAGATACCGTTTTCAAGTGACATTTTTATACTTTCATCCCTAAAATGAAGAAGTTTCGGAAGGTTTTGGACGGATTGACAACATCGTCTCCGGTGAATGTCGGCGGCGCCCCGCTGTGCAGTAGCACGGCCGGTACCCCGACCGCAGCGCCTACTTCCAGAGAAATCGAAGTAGTGGAAACCCTCGTTTCTGAAAACTTCCAAATTTGTAAGGTACGTTGATGTAAATGTAACACAGTTTTATTGCAGTTACTTAACACTTTTATCATTATAATCATCATAATAATTATTATTATGCAGTTTGATTCATAGTGGTGAATGTCCCTCAAACTATGGTTGCATTCTGAGACTAAGAGCCAGCCCTGCGTCAGCTCTGCTTATTTTCAACACTGAGAGGCGGACAGACTTACTGCTTTGATGCATACAATTAAATTGTCACATACCGCAAGCGTTGTGCGGTCAAATGAACCGTGATCGCAAAAGTTCCATTGGTTATATCGCCTAATATAGGGGGTACCAGCAGTAACGCCCAATAATGTAAATTAATGTAAGAAAACAATCAGCCGAATTGTTGCTTCGACTTTTTGTCGTGGTAATATACCGATCATCGCGCACTAACGCCGCTCTTCCAAACGCCAAGAGTTGCGCCTGTTAACTGACATCCATCAACGCACGTCGCAATAGCGGTTTAACCCGGTCTGCCGATGAGCTTCGGGTCATTTGCGCACCGTTTGCTCCCCGTGTCACTATATCGGCGTCATTGCGTTCTGCAGAATGTCTACATTTCCTCACTGGCTTTACGTTTTGCGCTTTTCCTTGGAGCAGGGAAAACCGATAGGTCTCTGTAAGAACATGGTTACGCATTAATGCGTCTATCTAATGTTTTACTGGAAAAAAAAAGGCGTGGGACCAAAATGATGTCTGAACATCAGAGCGAGTCCATTTGGTGAACGCAGCCTTTGTGCCACGCTGTGTGTAGCGTTGACCCCCTGTTAGTAATTATGTCTTTTCGCAGGTTGCGAGCAATGCAATCTCCCTGTAAGGGAAGCTGCGTTATTTTGATGTATGCCTTTATTTTAAGCTGTTGTGCGCGGTGATCTTGGAACAACCGTATGCAGAAAGATATTGCCACGAATTGATGACATAATGGTGTTCATTTCTTACATAAAATCCCTCCGATCTTGCGGTACTATCTGGGTGGTGTGATTTTGGTGGTGCTATTTTTAGAAATACGAGCGCCAATTGCTGCCAGCTGAAGTATCTGAGGATGACTACAACAATTACGTACCTACGCGCAATTGTGCTTTCCCCCCAATTATTTAAATGTATTAATTAATTAATTAATTAATTGTTCATTGTTGAACGAACAAGGCCGAAAGATTTGGCGAGGTAGGGAGTAGTCCTTGGAGAAGGGATAAGAAATAGGGAGGCAGGGCTATAGATGGGAGTAAAGATGCTACACCAAGGTGAAACGAAGCGACTTCCAAGTAACTAGTGCGGCAAAGTGGTTTAAGCTCAGGGCTCGACAAAGAGCTAGACAGTGTGGCGTGTGGCATTATGTGGTGATAACACAAATGTGTGTACTGTGGAACTGTTTAGTGTTAGCCATAACAGCGTTTTGGCTAAGCACAAAAGGACTTTTTTAGCTCTGTCTGCCCCAAAAACAAAAATAATTCCCATATGTGTAGTAGAATGTATCAGCTGTGATATTACAAGCTGGATCACCTAAGGATCTACACTCATTTTAAGATGGTAAAAACAAAATGGTATGCAATCAATAGTTTACTTAAAAAGCCCTCATTAAAAAAATTCTATGGTGAAAAAAGTAATTAAAAAGACGTTTAAAGTACCTGGTGAGCTGGCCGTTGCACAGAAGTTTCTGTGTGTTATCTTTCAGGGGTAATGAATGTCAGGGTCTTGTGGAAGCCTGTACTCAGGGGTGTGGGGGGGGGGGGGGCTACAGGGGAAACTTAGTGCTTTGTGTCTAACAAATTAGGAGGAGTGTCTGATGGCTGTATCAAAAAGCAATTCTCTCAACACACTTACTACTATTTGCACTGTAAGCAATCTTAGTTCAGAAGCTATAATGGTTTTTAAAATAATTCTGTACATCTATTGCCACAACATTGTAGCCTTCCAGGACGTTTGCATACTTACATACTGATGTATGTCTGGTGGAGTACTGTATACTCAATGGTATCATTAATACTCTTTTATTTGTCTGTGTCAGTGTTCGACTGTGTTATTGGACCTGCTGGTGAAAAATAGCTTCACTTCAACCCCACTCTTTGTTCTGCTTGAGTGGGCTGTGTGTTTAGCTGTGATTTAGGGTTGCCGTGATGGGGTCTGTGGTGCTGTTACACGTAAAAATGCATGTAAATGTGCTTTTTTCTTCTTTAATCAGCCACCTGTGGGCTCTCGCTGTCCTGCTGGAGATCGTTAAGTGGAAACAGACCATTCTGTTGCCCTCACCCACAGAGCCGTGGTGCTTCAAAAAAGGGGGCAATGCTCTGTCAGTTTGTTTGCACTCTTTGGGTGTTTTTAATGTGAAAATATAATGGAAAGGCATACAGCTGGTGTTAGGACCTCTGCCATTTGGGATTTTATGGGGTTTTAGCAGAGGCCACAAATTAGATCCTATAAACTGGCATTGGTGCTAGATTTTACCCTTCCTGAGGTCAAACTCCAAATGAAACACTTTTCCTTCAAAACACAACAGACCTTCAATATGTGAGCAGTTTGACAACATTATAGATTTTTTAAATGAGTGTAATTCAATTATGAAGATTAATCAATTGCTAAAGTCACCCTGTTTAAAAGTGTACAGTAGGATGTAGTATTGAGTCTGCATGCAGTTCTATGGTAATCAATGGTGTGAAATTGTATTCTGACAGAGGAGTGTGTTCTATGAGAAGTGTGTCTGTCAAAAGGATGTATTCAGTCAGGGGATGATGTTGTCAATGGGGCGTGATTATATACAGTGTGATGAGAATGTATAGAGTTTTCATTGATTATTCACTGATTTTAACACAGCAGAAGTTAGTAGAGCATATCGCTGTGTGTAACAGAGTTGAACTTCAGTTTGTCTGGTTAAGTCCTTAATATACTAGATTCACCATGCTGCACGTGGAAGATGAGTAGACAGAAATGTAGGTGGTGCATCCCATTCTGTAGAGCAGATCTTCTCAAATAAACAGCATCATCCGCTACAATGACAGCATGAGTAACCGAAGAATGAATTTTAGACAGATTGACAAATTACTGATTCTATATGATCGATAGCAAACAAAGCCTTAAATTTTACATGTACTTTGAATGGGTTCTGAAAACAAAGTATTGGCGGGGAGGAGTACAGTGGCAGGCGTGGACTGTTTAAAGGAATTATCAGTCAAAAAACCTAAAGTAAAGCACTAACGAAAGCAAATACGCCACTGCAGCTGGTTGTGGTAATGCACTTAATACAGAACGGAGGTGATGGTGTCACTTCCTGTCATATTTAGAAGAATGCAGAGGGTGATTTAAATGTAGCATTTCAAGTTATCTATAGGCGGGGATACAGGATTGCAAGTTAGGAAGATTAGCCTTACTTAATTCTATTCTTTATTGGTTAACTGTCATTTTAAAGGAAGGGTTGGTTGTTTATATTTAGCCTATGTAACTGGCATGTTTTTGCTTATTAAAATATGTTTGTGCATTATTTTTCTTACATAGATAATGTCATAAATAGTAACAATAAAGTTATGTAGTAGTATGTCAAAGTTTAAATAAAGTTTTAAATAAACATTATTACATTATCCATATTTTACATATGCTGTACTTTTTATAAATGTTTCACAGCATGGTTGATTGTTGTAAAAGTAGTATAATAAAAATTAATGTAAAAATAGAAGTTAGTGTTTGTAATGATAACTTGATTTACATTTACATTTATTCATTTAGCAGATATGCATTCCACCCTTTTAGTACTTTCAGGAATGCTGGTGTTGTCCAGAGTCACTCTTTACTTTTTCATTGGAGTGAGAAGGCTTTTGTGATTTTCAACTTTGACCTTTATCATGGGGGAACACTTGTCACCTGCGTGCTCCGGTTGTTATGACAACATTCATGGGCTTGAGGCCAAATAAAAAACTTGTAATTTCTTGGCACAGAAATTGCTGTGAAATAAACGTTTACACACATGGAAACAGGAAGCATGTAGCCTAGGTGAGACTGCATTGCGTATGCCATTTTGTGAAGTTCAGATCAGGAGGAGGGTGGATAGAGGAAGGCCTTAACATACCACAGCAGGCCTGAACTGAGGACATCTCGTTTAGGACACACAAAGTGGGTAAAATGAACCTCATGAATGCTGGTGGGAAACGCAGTGACTGGTTTCTCTGGTGTTTCTTGCCGTGCAGTTGAGAGGCGTATTTTTGGTGAGCGTGTAGCAACCAAACCAAGCTGGAAATACTACTGACAACCAGTATTGGCAACAATGATGACGTAAAACCAAGCAAAACGTAACAGGAGCAATTTACTCAGTGATGAATTGGAACCTTAAAGGTTCTCTGCAGTGCTGTGAGATGGGAAGAGGCAATTAAATTGTCCTTTTCAAGACAATCCATTAAGGTGGCGGCACACTTATTGACCCAATACACCAAAAGTAATCCTGTTCTCTTACCAGATTGGACAGCAAAATTAGTCAATTCCACAAAGGCCTGGTTTCCCGACTCTTCACCCTGCTTGCTGCTCTTCCGTTCCTCCATATAGGACGTCATGGCATGTCTGAAACATCTCCCCCATTGCTGAGGAACACCTTACGGTTATACCGTATTTGATTCCTGGTGCTGTTGAAGCTCCACTCCGTTTGATTCCATTTTGCTCCATTTGTCTCCTGCTTAAGCACGATAAGACGGTGAAGCTCACTTGAGAGATGCAGCCCGCACCAACAGGCCTCTAATAAGATACCGCAGAAAATTGCTGCTTCATAGGAAACAAATTGCTTTGTGTTTTGAAATCTTGAATGGCTAGAATGGACCATCACTGACTCAGCTGAAAAGTGACACCAGCTGCTCAAGGCCATTTTGGAAGAAGTGTCGATGTGGGGTGTGTCCTGAATATGAACTTAGCCATGCTTGGCAGACCAAGGGTCTGAAGAGGACCAGTGTTTAATGTCTGTACGCTTGTTAGTATTTAATGTGCTGATGTCTTACCTTGCCTGACTTCTTTTCTGTGTTAATGGTTTAAGCTATTGGGTGTGTTAAATGGCATTATGTCTTTATGCATTCACGCAAATGTGATAGTGGAGGTTGCTAATGCGTTAGCATGCTTTGTAAGATGTACTACTGTATACTGTAGTAAATCACATATGCACAAGCATATAGACACCAGAGACATCTAACCATTCCGGTGTCTGTCTCATTATTACATGCAAACAGAATATACGGCAAAATAGGAATTTAGGGAGAATACAGTTTTTTGAATTGTTAAAAAATATTTCGCAGTCAGTAAAAAGAGTTGTGTTCATATGTTGTAGTGATGCAATGAAAAACAACATGATTATTACAAAAGGAATAAACATCAGTGTTTTTAGGGATGTATTCACTGTGTCCCTGGGCGATTTTTGAGTGCAGTACAGTATAACTGTGTACAGTACGTGTGAATATAGCAGTGTAAGGACACTAACACTCAACATTGTTACAGCCTGAGTGTGTGCACAGCTTGTGTCTGTGTTAACTTTCTTTCGGTGTGTTTGTTGTTGCTCGTTCAGATTCTAGAGCCACTTCTTACGTCAGTCCTTATACCAGTCCAAACGCATGGCTAGCCTTTCTCTCTCCGCGTTTCCTTCTAAAATCCAAGGTTGCTACTAAGTGTTTAATAAGCTGAAATAACATTGTAGTTCAAACTTGAGACGCTGTTTGACTGTTGTGGTGTTCTGGTTTACGTTTGCAGAGCCTCGCTTTTATTTCTGGCTTGCTTTTGTTCACTGTCTCCTCTTCCAACGCTTCATGCTGAACTCTTGGTATCACTTGTATTTGTAAGTTTACTTGTTTCACTCAAATACACAGTTTTGTTGGGGGTGTTGAGGATGTGGGGTGGTCTGCGAGGTCTGTGAGGATTGGCAGACTGCGTATCCATCCCAAGGCCCAGCTATGTGTTCTCTAAAGCCCTGCTCTCCCAGGACGAGGCATGAAGGTGCTGGCTATGGGCCAGTCCCATCACCTGGGAGGGGTTTAGGGGGGAGGGAAGAGGCTGGGAGGTGGGGCATCTTGAGTCTCCCAGAGCCAGATCAGCACAGATTTGGTCCCTTGAAAGGGGAAGAGGGACATTAGCCCTCTCGGGACTTTCTGCTAACAGGATTACATTTGAAAAAGTGATCCACATTTTTTTTTCCACTATCAAACACTTTCTGGATCTCTGGATCTTGAGTTGGTCACGCTTTGTATCCCTTTGTGGGGAAAAGATGTTTAATACTGAACTTCCCATGTATATTAATACAGGTAGAAATCCAGCTACTGACAAACTGAGCTGATGCCCATAGCTGTTGAGCAGTACAACTTCTAAGCCACTTCAGAGAAGTGCATTGTGCCCATAGTACTGTAAGGAAGGGGGTGTGTTTTATTTCAGTCAGTCAGTCATCTTCTATACTGCTTATTCCTGGTGAGGGTCATGGGGAAGCCTGGAGCCCATTCCAGAACACACAGGGCGCAGGGCAGGGGACACCCAGGGTGGGGCACCAACCCACCACAGGGCGCACACACATACACACACTACAGGCAATTTGGAGACACCAAGCAACCTAACCTACATGTCTTCAGACTGCGGGAGGAAACCAGAGAACCCAGAGAAAACCCACCCAGCACAGGGAGAACATGCAAACTCCACGCACACAGACCCAAGGCAGAAATCGAAACCCCAGGCTTGGAGGTGCAAGGCAACAGTGCTAACCACTGTGCCACCTGTTTTGTTTCATTGAAGGGAAATTTCTATTTAAATTTGAAATTACCTGATGAGTTTTTGGTCAATCAATGAAAACTACCCCATACAAAGAATACACCAAACCCTGAATAAATAAATAAATAAAATACATACATACGTACTATAAAAGTACATCAAGATATTTCTAGTAATAAAGTTTTAAGTAGCAATTGATCATAAAACAGAAAACCATATAATTTACTGTTCACCAATAATTCCACGATAAACACAATTTTAAAAGGCACTGATAGAAGTCTTATATGGATCTTTGTTGATCTGATTAGACACAATCATAACATAATTGCTGTTCACACATTAATGTGATTTATTATTATTATTGTTGTTGTTGTTGTTGTATTGCTTGCCCTTTTCTTTCATTTTTGTGAAAGAATGCAAATTGAGATAAAGAGAAAGGCCATGTATATTAAAAGGAGCATGTCAAGCATGTCAGATGATTCTTACTTAGTTTATTACACGTTAAATTGCCAATGATTATTTGGTCATGACAGGTTGCCTGCTTCTGAATAGATTTTGAAATTGATTACAGCTGCACTGTATCTGGAACTCTCCTACCCAATGAACATAACCTCATATGACCTTATACACACGTACACACACATGCACTGGTGTACACACACACACACACACACACACACACACACACACACACACTCACCCACAAACACAAGAATGGATTTTTCATTGCCTGTCTGATGTCATAAATAGACATTAAAATCCAGTACAGTTAATTAAGATAATTGTTGCTAGTGACATGCAAACCAACAGTCCAACCATTATGCTGTTGTTGCAGAAGAAAAAAGCAAAACATCAAAGGCAGAAGTAAAATTAGGTCACAATTCAGATGTTCATAACATGCACATCAGTGTACGAGGCAGGCCCAGGTAACATGAGATTCCATTAATCCCAAGATGTTAGACGTGGACTCACGCCCTTTGGCCCTGTCAAAGTAATTCCCAAAATGGCAAGGGTCCTTCAAATTTATCCTTTTGTGGCTTCTGGCTTCACTACAACAACGGCCCCCATCCTCTTATTTAATCAGGAGAGGCGTCAGAGAGCTGTCACATACATAAACCACAGACAGGAGAGAGAGGCGCCGTGTGATGAGAGCGACGGATGTGGAGTCCACGGGCACGACCTCTGAGAGTCGTACTCCCACCACAGGCGGCACCTGAAATTTAAGGCCTGCCAGAAAGAAAGAGACCAGTCCATCATGGTGCATGAGGGCTGCGTCCGAGGCAGCAGTTAGCACCACGCTCCAAAGGCTGAAAGGGACAAAAACACAGCTGAAGTCTGATTTTCACACCCTGGACATTCCCTATACTTATTTTCTCATTATTTGTTTTATTTTGCAACCACATTTTCAGTGTTCACCAAAATACTTATTTTATTTATTAATTCTATAGTGTTTCTGTCTACGTGGCTTAAAGTATGAAGAAGTACAAGGAAATAAAAAATAAATGAAGAAGACAAAGAACCAGAGCAGGGATAGGAAAGTGCTCTGTCAGCATATAGGACATGAGAACCGAGGCTCTGACTACCAGTAGGCCGTGGCAAAGTCCCCCCAAAACGCTCCCATCCCCCAACAACAGCTCTGTGTGCTCAGCTGAATCTCCTCCTATTGACTCTACGATTGCAGACCTCATGAACAACAAAAGGCTAAACTTCAGAAACGTATGTCAGATGTGTGCACATTCCTTGCTAATCATGACAAGATTGTTTAGATTTTTACCATATACCGTAAACTGAGGGCAAAATCTAATTTTGGGGACGCTTTTAAAACATATTAAATGTTAAGTGTAATATAACATGGTATATTGTTCCAACCTTGTCAAAAAACCAGCTCCATGATTAATGTGTTGGTTTTGTTTATGTTACTGCACCTCTCCGATTTTGTTTTTCATTTTGTTAGCAGTTAAAGCCGCATTTGTGTGACTGACATTTCCACTCATGTCTCTGTTCCTCAGACCGTTCGCCATGGATTCCCTTACCAGCCCACAGCACTGGCCTTTGACCCAGTCCAGAAAATTCTTGCCATTGGATCTCGGACAGGAGGTGTGCGAATGTATCCTTTTGTCTCTGTTGGCCTGATTTGCATGTGGCTCTTGGCTCTGTTTACACCTGAGAACCTTCGGAGGCTGTTGAAGGAATGGAGCAGCCCCAGGTAGGAGGGATGTTAATATTCATTTGCACATGTGCTTATGTCTGCACATTGACTTGTTACTCTTTAATTTATGGCATTTAATAATGATTATTATTTTATTTCATTTTGCTGCTGATCCTGATAAGTGAAACTGATGGAAGAAGCTTAAGTGGATAAAATTCTCTAGACGGGAATTTTCGAACGAATGCATTCAGTGAGCTGGATTACTTCTAAATGAATATTTATGTAAATAAATGGGTCAGTGTCTGAATATAACTGTGTACGGGCAAGGACAACTCTCTGGGTCATGAATCTCAAATCCCTAAGTAAAACGTAATCATGTATAAAAAAATAACTATATACAGCTACTATATATATATATATATTTACAGTATGTGTGCATGACGTGTAGCATGCACCAGACATGCAGAGGGAGAACATATGAATTCTATGCAGACACGGTGGCATGGGCTGGATTCAAACTGTGACACCAGAGCCACCTAGCAATGTCAATGACATACTTTATTCGTATATATGTACATGTATGGCTGTGTTTGTCATATGAGTTAACTGAGGGAGATATATTTTTACGTTTTTAAACAGATTTGTTATGAATTTGAGATTCATTAACTGTGGTTGCACCACACTTGGCTTAAGAAGGCGATATGGTTTCTGCTGAATTTAATCTTTTGCTCTTTAGCAGACTGATGCACCATTTCTGTTTTAACTGGACTTAAAAAACTAGTTCTCTTACACCAGGCTCCAAACGTAACAGGCAAAAAAGGCCTGTGCTGTGTAGTTGCAGGATTTTCTTTTTGTTTTGTTTTGCGTTTTTGTTTTTTCTTTCTCTCTCATCATCGTTCTCTTTGTTCCTTGTTGTTCCACACCACCGATTTCACTGAGAAGTTATGCAGGGAGCAGACCTGCAGTGTTCTGCTTGTATCTAATGTGTCTTCTCAGTCATGGCAACATAGAGCCAGGACCCACACTAGGAGGTGAAATGCGTGCCGGATGTTTGTTTTAGCTCGTTTAAAAATCAGTCAACAGCTCAGAAGTGACTGATCGTAAGTGCCTGCAAAGCGAGGTCAGACGAGTTTACCCTGTCACCTTTTTTTAAAGTTCAGCGAGACTTATGAGCGCGTGTGTTGACGGATGGCTCTGCCTTCGGCAGGCTCAGATCTGATCGAGTCTCACAGGTATAGGAGTGCCGTGTGCTGAAGGGCTGTCAAACATGCTGTCCTCTCTGCAGTACCGTGTCACATGATCAATAGCACGCTAAGCGGTCACATGACGGGCACTGCTCTCCTGGGGTAAGATGTTCGTTTTATCCTCGCAGCAATATTCTCTGCCAACAAGCTGTGTCTGTATTTGACGGTGCTGTGGACTAACAATTTTCATCATGGAAATAAATTGGAATCATTTGTAACTGAGCATTCATGAGGGCAGCCATTATAATGAGTGCTGTGGATCGGGGGCTGCATTAGAAATGAGTAATAAGAATGAAGATGTAATTATTTGGGTTAAAACCCTGTCCATAGCATGTGATGTCCTCAGAGTCATGAAACGAGGCACACATATAATGTATCTCATCATAAATTCATGAAGAAGAAAAACACTCAATTAGAGCTGTAAACCAGCAAGCTAGGGCTGAATGGAATGAAGTGTGGCTGAACAGATCAACGTTTTCACCTTCTCAAATCTGTTAGAATTATTAGCAATAATTTCTCCATCTATTGCTGCAGCCACACCAAATATCCTTCTGCAGCAAACTGGTTGAAATTTAATTTTGTGAGGTAACAGCAGTTAAGAATGGTCTTGTATTATAAAACCCCTGAGCTATGTTAGTAATATTGTGTGTACCTCGTAAATGTTTGTGTAAGTGTGTTTCAGAACCTTGCAGTGTGTTTGACTTGTTACACATGAGAATATGTTTGGCACATTAATGTGGAAGTTTACGAAATGGCTAAATGCATTTGCTGAGGTTTACTGAGGAGTGGTATTTGAAATCGGTCACCCACTGTGTTTTCCTCTGCTGCGGACATAACTCATTCACTTACTGAGCAGAGCAGGAGAGAGCTTTACTTTGCGAAGTGATTGTGCAGAGAGTAATTATTCCATATCTCTGGAACTTATGGAAATATGGGTAGAGAGTACCATACTGATAACTGCAGTTGCAGTTAAACCCTTTTAATAAGAGATTAAGAATACACCTTGCCAAGTGATATTTTGTAATTATATCACATGCTGCCATTTACAGAAATTTCCGCAGATACCAAAAGAAAAAGAGCAGTACCTTGAGTTTCAAAATGGTTTTTGGAAATAATATTCCATGTTTTGGCACATGGGGCAGTCTGGCATTGGATGCTGGCATCGCTGTGTCATGCAGAGATTTCCCGAAATAGACTCATCCACAGCAGGTAGGAGTGAACAAAGTAATGGGAGGAGAGCGTGAGTGAGGGGCTCAGGAAAAGGAGGTGGAGAAACAAAGATGCAGCGTTCGCCCGGCACCTCCTGTTCTGCGGGACAGGAAGGATGCAAAGAGAGGCTTTGGTTAAGTCCACACAACATGATAAGCTGTACACGTCCCATAAGGGGGTGAAGTTCCAAGTCATGTGAATCTACTGTGTGCCACTGTCTGACATTTTTACTTTTTTTATTCTACTTTGGTCCTGGTCCTGGTTGGGCAGCTCTCTGTTGGCCTTGGTGTTGTAGGTTTTCCTGCCGTCTGCCCGACCCGCACGCCCCTTTCACATCGTCCGCATTCCTCTGACCTGTCGGACACCTGGAAGTTGACATTTTGAGTGTTTAAGTGGAAGAGGTTGTGCACATTCTCTTTGTTGCATTATTCTCCACACGGTGTGCAATTAGTCTGATTGCTGCACACAGGAACACAAAAGAGACGCGGGAATGCCACCGCAATTATTTTTATATTAGGAAAGAGAGAAAGAGCTTGTCTGAGTGGAGACTGACCGCAGTCTGAACATACAGAGCAGTAATTGTTCTGGGTGTGTATAAAAGCTTTTGAGCACAACTGTACAGAAAATTGAAGTGTCACGGTTGGCTCTGTCTCTGTCTGTCTCTCTCTCTCTCTCTCTCTCTCTCTCTCTCTCTCTCTCTCTCTCTCGTCGTCTGTCTGTCTGTCTGTCTCTGTCTCTATCTCTTTCTTTCTGTGTCTGTATCTGTCTCTCCCTGTCTTTGTCTCTCTCACTTTCTCTCTCTGTTTCTCTCTCTGTCTGTCTCTTTCTCTGTCAGTCTCTCTCACTCTCATTCTCTCTCTGTCTCTCTCTCTCTGTCTGTCTCTGTGTATATGTCTTTCTCTCTGTCTGTCTCTGTCTGTCTGTCTTTCTCTCTTTCTCTCTTTGTCTCTCTCTGTCCCTTTTGCATCATCCCTCTGTCTGTGTCTGTCCGTTTCTCACCCTCTCTCTGTCTCGCTCTATCTCTCTCTCTCTCCCTTTTGTATCATCTGTTTGTCTGTCTCTGTAATTGTGAATAAAAGGCACATGTGGTCAAGTGGTCACCTGGACTGTACCCCTTCTCATCCAGTGAGGAGATATCACCTACCCCCTTATGGTTGTTTCATTTCTATGTCTTCCCCCTACATCCCCCAAACTTTCCCTTGCTCCTGTTTTCATCTGCCTGTGCTGCATTGCTTGTGCGTCTTTCCTCCTCACCTCCTTGTTTCCCTGCCCCCCCCCCCCCAGCACTCTGTCTCTTTTTTCCCTGCCGCTCTTCTCTGTCTCTGTTCTGGCCATTAGCAAGCGTGTCACGCACGGCCTGTACTGCGGCTTCACTCTCCAGCCCCCCCCCCACTCCCAGTTCCCATCTCACTGCCACTCCAGCAATGCTCCTCTCTCTGCAAACTGCTGCTGCATGTGACACCTCCTCTCTATACCCCGCTTTATATGTCACACTCCTGTATTGCACTGGGGAAGAGGAGAACAGAATTTCCCTTATTTACTCTAATTTATTTTCTGTGGCAGTTGTTGATGTTGCTTCAGTTTGAAGGAAACCCAGACAGTGATAGCTCACACAGTGGTCAGTATGGAGTGTGTGTTTATAATACAGGTGTGTCAGTCTGCACACCTTCTTTCAACACAGCACAATTAGGCCTGCATTTTAGAGCTCTGTTCCTTCCATTTTATCCTATACCCTGCTCTGTGTCAGGATTATAGATCACGGAGCACAGATGTGATAAACCTACCAAGTTGTCTCACTTTATTGTTATAGGACTCTGTTTTAAAGGTTTTTAGCCAAGCTTGTTGTCTGGAAAGGTAACACTGAAGTCTCATCACCAGATGTGTTTTCTGCAACAGAACATGTTCAAAAGGCATGCACGGCTGGCCCCGTTCTCTTCATCGTTTAGTAAAGACCTGGGGCATTATTTCTATACTGTCCTACGATACTTCCACTTGCAGGGTTTTTCTGAAATTATACTTTTTAAAAGAATGGAGCAAAATGTGAACTCCAGAGAGAAGTGTTTGTGATTTATGTCATGTGACTTTTACCTGCTCTTATCAGGGACAGTTGTCTGTTACCGCTGCTATCTTGCTTGTAGTTGACAGCACCAAGGTTTTGCAAATGATTTTTCAAAATGCAATATACAAGAAGAGACAGAACAGGGGTGTTGTGACAGCTGTCATATTCTCCTTATCATTTTACACTGAAGTCAGTGACAGGGACAGCAATTGGTGATCATAGCTTCATTCCTGCTGACTAAAGCCCAACATTCAAGATATACTACTTAACATTGTAGGACACCATTCAGAAGGTCAAACGAGCGTGGAGATGGAGAGACGCAGCCCTCATCAGTAGATGCACTAGCCACAGCAGGACTGAAACTTGGCACGCTTCTTATGTTGCTAAATATGGGCTGCAAAACACCAATGGCATTTGGTATCATTGTACAACAGATTAAAAATCAAACAGTACATGGATATTCTAGAACAGAATAATGAGCTTTGCAAACAAACAAGCAAACAAACGGCAGACTCGCTGTCTGCGGTGCTTCAGAGCACGTGACCCGGAGGGAGCTGGAAATGGAAATATATTGAAAATTTGAAAGTGTGTGGTAAGTGCTTTCACACACGTACGGCTCTCTAAATCACACAGGGGGCAAATTCCCACACACAAACAGCAGGCGTGGCATGGAGCCATGTCAGGATTTGTTCTGGTCACAGAGCTACAGGCCAGAGATTATTAGCAAACTGTCCTTACACCCCATCCCTCTACACCCAGCTTGTCCCAGGACCTTTCTTAGCCTACCATATATATTAAACTCAATGCAGATCTTTTATTTTTATTTTATTAGATTTATTGCCACTGTTACAGATCTGAAAAATGAGAAGAGTTAATTAATTGTGCGGGGCTGGCATTTAATGAAAAAACTTAACGCCACGTGAATTAACTCATGGCACAGTTTAGTGAAGTTTGGTGTTCTGCAGAGACACTGTGTTTATAAAGGATGCAGGATAGGCATGTGTCACATAGGCTGATATATTATGTTTTATTTTTTGCTGAAAAAAGCAGTTTGTTCACAGCGGATTGATGTTAATGTAACTCTCCCTCAACAAAAAGTGTGGGAATGTATGCAGAGGAAAAATACGCTCTTTGCGATTGCTTTCATTACTGACAGTGAAGATTCTCTGAGAATGTCTGACAATAAATCTCTTTTACCTGCAGTTCTTCTGCAGTCTGAGTGGTTTCCCTTTCTTTCCAGTTTTTGTTGGACTCCCTTTCTTCTGGGGACTCTACTGTCTTGGACATGCACGAAGGGTGGGGCACATGTAAAATAATAACTGTTATAATATTAATTGAAATAATTACAGTGCTAATTAAAGGCATAGTATATATGATGGAGACACACAGAGCTGGAAGGGGCAAGGGTCCACTGGGGTTTCAGTTCTGTCCTGACTTTGGGGTGGAGTTCCTGGTCACCATGTAAGATGTCATGTGTGTGTGTGTGTGTGTGTGTGTGTGTGCTTGTGTGCTTGTGTGGTGCCCTTCTAAGAGCATATAAGCTTCATCTGACCAAAACTGGCTGACATGCTGTTTGGTGTACGTTCTGCCTTTTTACTTCCCCTCCCTGGATAACATTGTTATGTGTTAAGTGCACTGCGCCCCAGTGGTAAAGGGCTTCATGGCCTGGTGGAGCTGCCTCACTTCACACAGATGCTCTGGAGACTCCAAACATCCAGCACACCTCTGTCCATGCATCCGCTGAGCAGGAAGGCTGGCAGAGAGAAAGGCTTTTCATTCTGCAAAAAAAAAATAAAATAAATAAATAATCAAAGAAGAGGAAAAGGGAGAGTTCTAGAACAAAGAATAAAACAGACAGTGAAAGGGATCTAATGAGTGAGAGCGATACATTCGTCAGATTACTTTAATTTATTTTTACTTTTTCTCCATGCGTTACTGAGCTGCCGGAGGACTGCAGAACCTGCTGTCTCACTCTCCGTCTCAGATGCGTCGCCTCCCTCACAGAATGTAGTGCAGTGTGCCAGAGAGCCTCCTACTGCTGGGTGGCACTTAAACAGTTCTGTGATCCAGCCAATCAGGGCTCTGCCTGCCACAATGCTCCGCCCTCATGTTTCTATGGCCAGCTGGTGCTGCCGTGTAAATTACTCTTCATACACAAATGCCCTTCCTCTCCCGTGTTTATCATCCAGTGTAAGAGGACCTCCTTTTGTTCCTGTTTCAGCTCCAGGCTAAGGCTGAGAATTCATAAAGAATTTGGTGCACAAATAAATGTTGAAGTAATTTGACCTGTCTGAAAAAATGATGATTTTAACTTTGTGCCCCACACCCCCAAATTCACTAATCCGGCAGTTTGTTGTTCTTTACATGGATATGGATATTCAAGCATGTTTTCTTAGAAATGTATTTATATTTGGCTTCATGTTTTGTGTAAATCTCCAGAATAGCATCTATTGTGTTGTTTAGAGTATTCATTAGCCTGTCCTATTTAAAGCATATATTTTCAGAAAATTCTTATGCAGTGGTGCAATAATAATAATTTCACAGAGCGGACAGTCAAATATACTGCCTTTGTTTCTTGTGATAACCGAAACAAGAGGGTAAAAATAAGTACATATTTTTCCTCGTCTTAAACAATGACATGGGCAAAGATTAGTACATAGTCGGTAATGAGAAGCTCTAATGCTGTACTGCACAGCTGTCTTGTATTCACTAGTATTGGATGCAAAGTCTTTTCTAGTTCATCTCAATGTATTCCAGCAGAAAAATAATCTTTCCTGGAGGGTTTTTATTATTTACCCATCAGCCTTTTCACTTTCTTTCTGTTCTAGTTCAGCAAAAATAGCTACATTGCATAAATGGAAAACATCTCTTTCTTTTCTTCGCAGATTATTCCAAGATGATGTCGTGTGAATATTTACTGTAATCGGTTAATAGCTGTTATTACGTGTTGAGAATAAACCATTAGTAGTCTGTTTTTTTTTAAACTCTGTGACTCCTTACTTTAGATCTTTTTCAGTCTGGAGCCACGAGGCTAGACACTTTTAGGTGAAGCTGCAAGTTTCCAATTCTGCACAGCTGCGACTTTGCATGTATGGTGTTGAGGTTAGAATCAGTTACAGCGCTTGCAGAAGTGCATGTGTAGCAGTGTTGACCCAGGGTTACCTCGTGGGACTGGTAAAGGGATTTTTCAGCTCAGGGTAATGTGGTGTTCAGAGGTATTGATCACTCCTAGTTAAAGCAGCAGTAATGTGGCCTGCAGAAATAAATATCAATCCACCAGCGTTGGGGCCAAGAGGCAAGATGCAGACAGTTATAAACAAGTGAAATAAATGCTGGCAGTTTTCATTTTATGCTGGGTATGAGTTCTCAAAACATTTTATTTTCAAATATACCAAACCCCATATACAAGTTTGTCTGCATCAAATTGTGTTTTTAACATAAATATGCCTGTTATCATTTTACAGAATACTTACTATATATTTTTTTTCTATAAATATAAAAGAAATGAAAATTTGTCCTCATAATTGTTTTCTGATAAACATTGAAATAAATATCTGTATAAACCATCTAAAAGTAATTGAAAAATTATAAATCTGTCATTGCATTATTTTCTTCATTTTGTATCATCTGGGATTTTCTTGAAGAGAAAAGCAAAGTTGTTCATTCCAGTTTTTCTGTAGTAAGGATATAGCATACCACTAAATCTCACTTTAACAGAATTTTTTTGGTGTCCAACTGCAAAAATGAAAAACTAAAACCAAATTAGTGCACATGGTGACCTGTGATTGGCTGATTGATGAAGACAATGAGGTGTGTGTCCAGAGATGCCTCACACACACACACACACACACACACACACACACACACACACACACACAGAGCCTTTGTGTGGCCTGTAAAAAAAATGAAGAAAAAGACCAATATCCGATTGTTCATTTGACATATTTCTTTTCTTATTTTTATTAATTTTATTTATTGTGTTGGACTGGACAGCTCATGAGACCAAGTATGACTTCATTCAAATCAAAGTTTCTGTTTTTGTCTTTGCAAAATAGCTAACAGAGAAAACCTGGATTTTCAAAAAATAGGGGCTATAACATAATGAAAACAGACACGAGACACTGCCTGGCCATGCTGAAAAATTGGTGTGGTCAGACGAGAAACGAGAAAATATGGTGATTTATGATGAGGAAAAATTGCAGGACAAAATCTTGATATTTCAAATGGGAAGGGGTCTTGCCCGGTAATGGTTTCTGCAGCCGTGCCTAAAACCTCAACGTATGATGTAACAGCGCTCTGTGGAGATGTGGAATTTCTTTCTGATTCACAGCACTGCATTATCAAACAGCCTTCATTTACCCTTCCACTGGGTGATCCTGTGACGTCAGCTGTTGTTCAGATTTTGGGCATAAAATCATACTTGCAGCGTTATTAATAGTAACTTTACCCCGAGACAGGCTGGTTTACTTATTCCGAATGCCGGCTCAGACTACGTGTGTATGTCATAATGACTGGCTATTCACCGTTGTTCGGTTCCCCTGTTCTAAGGTCCCTAAGTTATGGTAAATAGCATTATTGTTTTTGTTTGGTTACCCGTAGTGACCATGCTGGACCAGTAGGTAGTTGCACTAGCAGTGTGTGACAATGGCTTAAACACGGTGTGTGGTGAGTGCAGTGTAGCACTTCTATAAACGGACCCTGTTAAGAGCCAGCTGTGTAAATGGAGAAATAACAGAGAGCAAAAATCTGCTATTCACAGACATAATGGAAGCCCACTGTGGCCTGGGGCAGAGCACAATATTAAAGCAACGTTCCAGCTATGTTTCATAGTGCAGGCAGGAGTCAGGGTAAACCCTGCAATTTGTTCTCACACGCTGCTTTTTATTACCTCCATCCCGTCCACTGGAAGTCAATCGACTTTTCCAATTGCTAATTCGGTTAATCACAGGAAGAATCTTATAGGGGATGCTGGGCAGTTGTATATGGTGCATGAGATGTGAAATAATGTATTCCCCTAACATATATAATTGTAAATGTTTCTTTTGGAGTTCATTGCCCGTAAAGACTTATTGGAATGATAATGATTATTGTCTGTTATTATATATTTCAAATTAATCACCATTCACTTTTATAACTGTTGTTTGTTTTGAAAGACTTCTCTACTAATTAAATCCCTTTATGTTTGTTCTCTCAGGTTGTGACTAGTGCCAAACAAACATCTACCGTGTAATTATAAATAATGGATAATCTTGACTGGCAATTTGGTGTTGTAAGCATTTCTGGAGACCAGTTTTATTCTGGGTTTTCTTGTGAATACATCACAAGCCCTTCCTGTTATTAAAAAAGGCAAAATCTTAATGTATTCACAGAGATTTCAATTCACAATGGCCAACTGATGTTTCAGGAGAGAATATTGTCCCATGAATATGTGGCAGATATGAGCTGAGTTATATCTGGGTTGTGAAAATAAAGTTACCAAAGAACTGTAAAATTTCATGTAAAATGTTGTAATTGTTTTCAATTTTGAGTCTGAGTGTCAAAACTAATTTACACCCAGCAGCACTGTAATGAGCATTTAAAATTCACTAATCAAGATATTTCTTCTTCTTCGTGTCTCTGTAACTTGACACACTTACAAACTCTCTCACAGCAACGTTTTTCGTTTCTGTGTGCTGTGGCTGATTTTGTTTGATTGTACATTCAGAGGAAAGTACCCGTCCCGGCCTGTTTTATGTACTTTCAGTTTCCTTGAATAACATTTTCCTTAATTCACCTTGGAGAGGAAGGAGTTCAGGTTAAACAACTGAACTGGTTACCATAAGTGTGTTGGTGAGGATGGAGCTGGAGTGTTGATGTCTTCCTCTTGCAGGTGTAAGAACTGCAGTACTTTACCTTGGACCATGTCACACTCCTAAAGGCACTCCCAAAGGGCATATAGGGGCACTAAGTTTCCTGTTCAACACCAAACCCTGCTGTGCTTCACAGTAAAGGATCATTGCAATTTCAATTATAAGCATGATATGGCATCTTTAAGGTCAGGTTTCAGTCAGAGACGGGGTGATGGAAGAGTAATTGAAAAGACTGGGGATCAGCGGCATGGTAAGGAAGTTAGACAGGTTCTGAAACATGATATGGCAATTGTTATTCTATTTCTTATTCCCTTTTAAAACAATGGTATTTTATTTTTCATATTTCTTTAATTTTTTTTGTCATTGTCTTCACAAATGTTTCTAATCATGGTATTGGATGTCTCAGTACTAATTAAATTAGTGAATTAATGCAGAATTTTGTTCAGATCTTCTTTTTAAGGAGCGTACAGAAGGCAAATTTAAAAATAACATTATAGGTGTTACATAATTTTGTTTCTCAGAAGATGTTGTGCATGCCAATTAATGAACGTCTAATTGCACAGTGTATTTTAGCCGTGTTTGGTCACTGTTGAATTAAATGCTCACAAGATGATTGGATGAGGGCCCTCTGACCCCGCCTCTGAAACCTAATTTCCTTTTATTACTTCATGTAATCCTTTTGATGCCAACCTACCTGCAGTGAAACTAAATATAGTCTCCTTCATTTCAATGCCACCATTTATTTACTTCTACTTGTTTTAGCAGTGAATTTCTAATTCCTGTGTAATCTTTCCCTTTGGGCTATGCCACAGAAAATCACAAATCTAAACAATGAATTTGAAAGATTATATCTATTTTAATTGGCTGCAACTGAAGCCTGTTTTGCATCTAAGTATTTGATGCTGTTCTTGGCCATGGGACAACTTGCAAACAAGTTATGTGTATTTAATGTTTTCACTTTTATTATACATGGATATAACATATACTTGTTTATAGGTGAAGCTTGATTTGTATGGATATTGTTTTTTTGAGAATTGTATAGACTTTGACAGTGAGACTGCAGTGAATATTGGGAAGAAGAAGAAATGATTATACTTACAGCAAAAAATGTATTCTTTTTACATGCTTCTCATTAGAACCGATGTTGTGTTTTCCAATTCACAGTTGGTATTTACGTTACACTTATGACCCCTGCCTTTTTGCAGTGTATCCAAAGCAGGTAAAATTAAGTCGGTCTGTTACGCTTTTCCCATTTTTTTCTTTTTTTCTTCTAATTTTTGCTGAGTAATTCTTGTGCTTTCCATCAGCATGCTGTATGGATTAGAAGTATTTCTCTGGAATCAGTTTCACTTGTTTCTTGCTGAATCTCACTTTGTCTGAAGCTGTTTTGCTCTGGTTATCAAACATGAACAGCAGGACGGATCTTACAGATGGTGTGAGCGTGAGTGCCGACAAGTAGGGCACTATGGAAACAGATTCAACTGCGAGAAAAGACAAACGTGTTCTTGGTGTTTTGTCATTTTATTTGATCTTGGTTTTCTGTTTTACTGTACAGTACAAGCAGTGCTGTGTTTTGTCACTTTGCGCGGTTTTTAAAGTGGGAGACGTCAGTGTTGTTTAATAGTAGTAATAAAGTAGTAATAAAGCTTTCCACATTTGTTTACTAATTTTTGAGGTCTGAATAATATATGTGAATATATTTCATCTGTTAGTAAATACAGAAAAGATTTGGATTGATACATTTGTTACATGATCACGTGCGGGCCTTGTTATACACAGAGTAGCCCTTAGGTGTCCAGTCTGCTGGTCAGCACATATGGCTGGAATTACTTTAAGATAAGAGAGTTACAAACTGTGTCTGGACTGAAAGCGTGGGTAAATCTGGTACAGAATACAGTCTGGGCATGGGGGCCTGTCAACATCTTTTCTGTAATCATGGCCTGCCTGTAGCATTCACTTTTCTTTCATTTGTGTTTTTGAAAAGATCAATAACTATAGTTTAGTATATAGTTTATAGTTTGCTATATGCATAAAAGCTGTGCTCTGGTTATCATGTTGTGCTTTTCTAACCTCTGCACTCCTGTGTGTTATCTGAGAAACATTCATTTGCTAAGCCTTTGGCTGTTATGTCACAATATTCGGGACCGACTGAGGTGATTTTGCCAATGCAGTAACACTTTTCTTTGAACAGTGTGTATAGATTACATTTTATACATGAAAAAATAATTGTGTATAAAGTATTATTGTAGCATAGTCTAAAGCGATGGTATGTAGCCTACTGGTGGTCTGAGCCCAGAGGTCTACAGATGGATCCAGTATTTCTTACAGCTGGTCTATGATGTTCAAATTAGAGGACAGAACATGCATACGTCATTGAGTAATGTTGAAGGTAAGAATGAGCTAAGGATTATAAAGTATTAGTACATAAAATTTCATTAAATATAAGTTGTAGGTAATGAACTGTAGGGGGTAAGAGCAGGTGGTCTGCTGCTCCAAAACAGATTGAATTAAAACTGTTTATTTGCTAAGCTTCAAGGCTTACTTGCCAGTGAAGTAAGCCTTCGCGTTCACCGTGCGGTGTCAGGCAGTAGAGATGAGGCGGTTCCTGGGGAACAGCCCCTACAAAGGATTCGACTATGCTAGCTAAAGATGTGCTTCTGAAGGCGGGGCTGGCTCTTCAGCACGAGCTTTGAGAAAGCAATCATGGGTTCAAACAATGAAGCAGCTGTCTCTGTTTATATTAGCTTCAGTAATGATGGCAGCTAAGCGAGTTCTGTTCAGAAGCCTAGTGTAGCACGAGACTGCATTTACCTGGGAATGGAAGTAGGCTGCAGAATACAGCTTTTGTGCTTAGAATTTCAGACAGAGTCCCTAATATTGTTACTTAACCTATAAAAACACTAGGTTCAGATCTGGCACCAGTCCATCGCCCATGTTGTGTTAATCGCTAATTTTGAGTAGGACGTGTTGCAATGAAAGTTCACAGACCTATGTATTACTTTTTGGTTCTTAGGAATGAAGGCAAAATCTTCTGACCATTTTCACGGATTCTAAATGCAAGAAATACGGTGTTGTTTCCATGACTACTTCAATTAGCATCACAGTGGCGGACGGCACAGTTGTTAAACATCGCTGGCCCTCACATCAAGGCCGTTACGCGTGGCCGTGCACCTTGTTGACGAGTAGGCTGAATGGAGCAGGTGATTGCTGGACAAGATGCCCCCACCCTCGTTCCCGTTCCCTCGCTGACAGCGGCTCTCACAGGCCTTAGACTCACCGTCGTCGTCCCATCTGATGTCCACATGGACGAGAGCCGCAGACGTTTTAATTTATTTTATTAAACAGCAGACGTGCTTGTGACTGCCAGCACTCATTTCGCCTTGATGTTTTGTCTGCATTACGTTTGCCTGTTTACATTACAGTAGGAGCTAATAAAGATTAAAGCGGATAGAAAGTTTACTGTCCCATCCTGCCACTAATTAATTACTGATGGTGGACGAGAGACTGAAATAAAATATATTGAAGTATAACTGCAGTGGGTTTTATAAACAAAGGAAGATGTTTAGTGTGATTACGTTAGGTGTGCTGCCTCTGTCTACACGTCATGATGGTGCAGCTGAGTGACTAAGGCCAGGGAGGTCCGTGCAGCTGTAATTACTTTGTGCTTCTTCTGTCCTCATTGCCAGAGCAACAGCTGGGTCCCCAAGAGAAGAAAGCAGGGCTTTTGCGGACTGAGAAACTTGCCTAATATTAACATTACCTCCCAGTAGAATTAGAAGGGTGCCACTCAATATTAAGGTGTCCGGAAAACTCAGCCAGTGCGCACACACACACACACACACACACACACACACACAGCAGCGCTCTATTACTGGTGGGAGACACAGTGTTTTGAATAAGGCTCTTTGCCTTTCTAGCCCCAGCTGTTTTTGATGAACAGGTTTTATATCACTACTTTGATTTTGTGTAGCGTTTTACAACTATAGCAAAGACAACATTAGTAACGCGGATACCACAATGATCTTAACACTTAAAGTCTCTTTCATTTTTACTTGATTTTGCCATCGCTGGTTTTCCATGCCCCATTAAAGATGATTGATTTTTTTGGCTTCAAGATGCCCCCCTCCCACCCCCCAGTTCCTGTTGTTATAAATATGGCCCCGTTGGTTTATGTGGAGAGCTAATCAATGAGCTTTGCTAGTTATGTGTTTTAACATGCATTAACAGAGTCACAGCTTCTGTGTCCTAAGGAGCTCACTATTTTATTGTCATTTATGGTGTTACATAAGAGACAGAGGCAGCTACAGGCCATTCAGAGCTATTATGCTCGTGACCACAGTCAGCGTGCGTGTGCGTGCACCTGTGTGTGTGTGTGTGTGTGCGCGCGCACCTGTGTGTGCATGGCTCTTTGTGTGCCTTGTCTCCACAATGCATCAGCACTGTCATGTAAAACAGGTATACTGTCACTTTGTATCTGATGAAGAAGAAAGGCTAAAATGTGTGATGCTGTTTTTTACCAGTGAAAGAACCACCCTGAAATCCTGCTGTCCTTCCTCACGTGAGGAGGTGCCTCCTTTTAACAGACAGAATAAGAATCTCAGCCTTGTTTGTGTGTATGTGTGTATATGTGTGTTTGTGCATGCGTGCATGCACGTGTGCTTGTGCGTGTGCGTGTGCGTGTGCGTGTGTGTGTGTGTGTGTGTGTGTGTGTGTGTGTGTGTTTGGGAAAGTACATATGTATTTGCTTGTGGCAAAGAAAATACAGTATGTGTGAATAAATGCAATGTACTGGAACCGGATTTGGTTACTTGAAGTTTCTGACTTTTCATCAAATCCAAAACATAATTTTTTTAAAATTTTTTACAAGTGACAGGAACACGGTGGAATCTCATCTTAACTGAATCTGAGGCAGGACTAATGCTGTTGAAAGCTCTTATATGGTTGCCACAAGAGAGACGTTCAGTGAAAATATAGTTACATTTTTTTAAATAACTTGTCTGTCTGTGTGTGTGTGTGTGTGTGTGTGTGTGTGTGTGTGTGTGTCTGTATGTGTGTGTATGCATGTAGTTGTGTGCAAAACCTGCAGCTGTTTCTCTTAGCGTAGTCATCTTCCACCTGTGGCATCAGGTCAATGAGTTTCAGTACTTTCACTGAAATAGTGTGATCTCCACATAGAAGTCACTCGTGTGTTGGACATATATGGACCTGTTCCAGTCTTGTGCTTCATTTGCATATACAATTAAAGAATCTTAAGACTTTGTGCTTCTATCAAAAGCAAGAAAGTGATCATCTCCATTCCTGCGCTTGTGTGGGTGCTGGGCTGGGCTGCACTTGGGATCTTTACTGAAACTCATTTGCCTGCTGTTTTTAAACCAAAAATGGGCCGCAGCCCCAGCGGCATTGTGGGTAGAAATCTTGTGACAGTTGAGTCGCTGCAGAAATTTGTGTCTCAGGAGGCAGCTGGGTAAGAAAGGTCTTAGCCTGATTTGGTTCAGTAAATTTCCAGTGACACTCATGACAATAGCACTAAGGATACTTGCATATAATTACATATATATTTGTGCAGTTTTGGATTTCTGTGTACAGACACACACACACACACACACACACACACACACACACACACACAGACAAATCGTACAAATGCTCAGATGCACAAAAAATTTATTCAGTTTTCAAGTACCCTTTTGCATACCCATATACATGTTGACACAACAGTATTCCTTCACTTACAAAACAAACACACACACACACACACACACACACACACACAAATATACATTGCACAACAGTCCTGTAACAGACCTCCATAGACAAGACGCATGCTGTATGAAGGCTGCGTAATGGTTGCTTTGCTAATTTTGTCCTCTCAGTTACCTGGAGAAAATTGCAGTATTCCTGTACCAAACATTCATTCAGATAAGCAAGGCAGATGTCATATACCAACAGAGCACTCAGGCAGCCCTGTTTACTGTACAGAAATGACCCCTTTTCCTATTTATGTAGCTCTGAGCTTAAGGCAATAAATCCGCTACAAGTGGCATACATATGCTTGGCAGAGAGAGGAGCTGAACAGTGTGAGCTGCTTTTCACTGCCTGCTGCATGATCTTTGCACTGAAGTTCTTATGTGCAGAGGGAGGACTGATTAGCATGAGGCGGCATGTGTTAATTATACAGTGTACATAAAACTGGGATGCCTGTTTACGGAGATGCTACATACGCTAGTGGATTTGAAACATGGTATTGACTGAGGCATGGCCATAATTAGCATGAAAAAAATATATGTATGTGTGTGGCATTAAGAAAAACAAAGGAACGTGGAGGCATTTCAGTTTGAGTGTAATTAATGAAGCATCACTTACTTCTTTTGCCCCCCACCTTTTTTTTTGGTTTAGTCTTTCATCTTCTCCAGTTCCCTGTTTTTCCTCTCTCTCTCTCTCTCTCTCTCTCTCTCTCTCTCTCTCTCTCTTCCTCTCGCTCTCTCTCTCCCCCTCCCCCCTCTCTCTCCCTCCCTCTCTCTCCC
>JABJVR010047252.1:0-28393 GCA_025773905.1 Chitala chitala | reverse complement strand
AACGTACAGCACAGAACATGTCTAACGTGTTACATGTAAAGCACAGAACATGTCTAACGTGACAAACGTACAGCACACAATGTGTGCATAGAGCACAACAAAAATGTACATCATATTTCACATCTAACATGAAACACATCCCGTTTCAAGTATGACCAACACAAAACATGATGTCAGTACATGGTATGAATCAATGATGGGTAGTCTATGACAATTTTACCTATTAACGTTATTTTTACAGAAATTACAAAATTGGATACTTTACTGAAGACATTTCAGACTGTTTCTGAAAAGCTCAGTTGCTTTCTTGCTCTGAAACAGCAGACACCAATGCTTCCCACTATCCAGTGAGGGAATGTGGTCTCCTCATATCCTCCTTGGACACTAATCATCCACTCTTTGGGTTATTTATTTTTCAGCATGTCTGTCACTCCAGTTTCTTCAAAAGCACTTGCTTTTTCCTTTTGGATATTTACTATATAAAAGACATAAGTACTGCAAGTTAAGAACCTTTCTCAAGTGTCCTAGAGCATAATCCTTTTGGGATTTTCAGACTTCACAGTAGGTACAAGACTGGGAAATTAACCTCTTCCATTAAATTCATTAATCTCCAGCAGACCATACATTCTGAGCTTTGACATTAATTACATCTTCTGAGTAGTAAAGGCTAATGTTTTCTTATACTCTGATATATGCCTTTGAGTGTTGCTGAGGAGTAGAGTGTTAAATTATGTACAGGATAAATTATTCTCATATCGTATGTCCAGCGAAATCAAAGTGGGCCTTTCAAGAATGATCTATATACAGCTAGTTAAATTAAATAACATTGCAGTTACATTCTCTCTTATTACTATATTTGACATACATTTTTTAGTTTGAAAAATTGCTTAAACATAATGACAATACAACACAGTACAATTTGTGAAAATCTTTACAATTCCTTGAAAAGGTTTCATAAGAAGTCAGTGCTTTTGGTACTGAATCTTATTTGTAATTGTAAGGATTTCAGTTGGGTGTGTCTCCTCGCATAATGCCAGTGTATTAATGTTGCTTTAAATTGTTCATTGATTGCTGAGGGAAAAGGATTATAAGAATGATTATATATATTCTTGTACCTACTTTTTATATAGATATGTATTTGTGACATCTAAGAAAAGTTACTTGCATTCTGCAAGTTTGATTGAGACTTTTTTTTCTTGACCAAGGAAAAAATAAAGATTGACAATCACTGTTTGTCCCAACAAGAAGCCAGATCCACCAAAATGTGAGTTGTCAGACCATTAAAGGCTGAACAAGGCATACAAATTTGCTGACCAGTAGCCATTTTTCAAGAGTTTATCAGCAGTGACATTTCTCTAAACTTGGTGATTACATAGGGAATTTCGCAGCATCTGATGTTAGACTTGCAGGGCACCATGCTAAGCGGCCTTCACTGAGTTTTCCTACTGAGAAGGTTTTGTAACAGGGGTGAGCCAATCTAAGCTAAGGTTTGTGTCCCCAAAACCATAGTATGCCTCAATGAGAATGTGAAAAATATACAGATGACATACTACATATGGCAAAACCCATGCATGAACACTACATACTATTCAGTCCCACAATTCCAGCTGTTCAGCAAAAGCATGGTTTCACTGTCATCAAAAGTCTGGCAGTCAGAGGTTAATGTGTTGACCAGAGATGACATGGTGTTATACTGTATATCCAAAAGTTGCACACTTGTTTAAAATACACAGGCACAGTTGTGCATACTTCCTTTTTGTGCGTAGTATGTAGTGTTCGATTTCCAATGCAGCCGAGCACCGTGATTGGTATGGTATTCCACAAGCAGTCCACCTCAGCGAAGGGCAAAAGAGTCATTCCTTCACAGTGCTGCATTTCACATTTCAATCAGCCATCTTCTAGCTTGGGCTCTAATCAATCAATTGGATTGTTTCCAGACTTCTTTCCAAGTGAATAGAAGCGATCTGTGTTCACACCAAACATGCAGTTGTGCTTCAGCATGAACTGAAGTTACGATCTTCCAACCGGATTAAATCTTAGTGTTGCACAGCTTCAGGTTGGAAGCCCAGCCATTCATAAAAATGTATAATTTCTCAGACCTGCGGCTGAAGAAAATGGGGCAGAGATGCATTCGCTAAGCCAGAGTGATGAAATAAACATTCCCTGAGTGAATTCCAGATGACTGCCTGTGTCTGTGACCATGGCAACATGGGCCTGAAAAAAATACATCAATTTTTATATAGCGTCCGTCATAAGAACTGTCTCACAGCATAGCAGAACAGCACCTTTTGATACAATTCTGACAGAAAGTCATAGTAAATAAAAATAGCACTAAAATACAAAAAACATTGCACAAAAATACTAAAAAAGGAACATAGAATAGCAAAAAGGTAATACAACCAAATGGATCAGGTGTATGTAGCGGAGTGTTTCCAGTGTCTTATCCTGTGCCCTGGTTGTCAGGACAAGAGTCTGATTAGTTCTGCAAATGAGGCGGGACTCAGGTTTACATCTCAGCAGGCCAATCCTCTTGTCTGGTGACTCTGAACAGGCTGTAAGGACCTGGGTTTCAATCCACGCAGTGGCACCTGTTACATATACACTGACCTCCAGACTACCCTGCCTTACCTGGATTGGTGTTCACCCTCTGCCTCAGAGACAAACCCTGCCAGCAGGTCTCCTTACTGGTCTCTTCCTAATAGCCTGTCTGCCTTACTTCTGACAGATCTGTGCATGGGCGTGTGTGGGTGTGTGAGCACAGTAGGATAATTTGTGCCCATTCCACTCGGCTCTGGTCATGACACACAGACTGTACAGGAACACAGCTGTGTTCTGTAAGGTACACACAGGACTGTACCTCCAGCGAACGCAGCTGCAGCCTACTGCTCATATACTACATGGAACATTACAAGTGCAAAACAGATCCACACATGTCAACCTCATGGATGTGAAGCTTATGTCTGTACACTGTTGCATACAATTGTAAATGTGTTTGCATTCTGTAATAACATTATTGAATTAATATGTAACATGCAGGTGGCCTTGCACAGGAATTTAAAAAATCAATCACTGCACATACAGTAGGTTTTCTAACTAATAACCCATGACTGGCAGAAGCATTTTAAAAGAAGGCCACCGTACTTTAATTCAAACGGTAATGTTGTCAGCACTACATTTTCCTCCTCCAGGTGAACATTAATATGGCAGATGTTAATGTGTCTTAGGGCTCCATTCACAGAAAGCGGAGTCTCAGAGAGGTGACAGGTGATTTGTTACAGGAGTGAGGGGAAAATTAGGCATGGCCAGTGCTGCCATGGTTACCATATGTCTAGCTGATAGTGTTTTATTTCTTCCTCTATACTTTTTTATTGTGCTCATGTTCATACTTTACTGCTTCTGCTAAACATTGGCAGGTAAAAACCAGCATTTAAAAATAGTACTTTTAAAATATAGAAGGTAAAAGAAAAGATGTCAATATGTAACACAAATGGCTTTCAAGGGAAGAAATTAAGAACTATAAATGATTGCTGAGGTTAAAATTGTTTTCATTATTTAAATAACTAGAAATAATTTACTTATAATTACCTTGATACAGCTCAGGGAATCTAGTCTACACTATTCATTATATGGCCTGAATTCAAATTAATTTGTTTAGGAAAGAGCAAAGCAGCATCTGGCTTATTTTTTTAATTCAGCACTTGTGCATTTTTGGCCATCTTGAACCTGGACAAGAACATCAGTGAAGACACACCAACCACTGACACCCCACCCGCTTCCCTGGCATGCTGTTAAACCCACCATGAAAGTGGAGACACTGCAAGATGGTATAAATAGCCCAGGCGACTCTAGAAAAGGGTTACCTTGTTTCCATTTCAGCAGGATCTCCAGTGACCTAGCAGGTGATCCTCACAGTGTACGATGGGACTCCAGTGCATGATGGGATACCAGAATGTTGACACACTGAAGGTCAGATGGATTTGTTTACATTTTCTGCTCCCGTCTGTCATCTGCGGGACATTATGAGACTTAATATCGCTTGGAGATTAGTTTAAGAGCCCTTTGCATTTCGGAAGATGATTGCAGTTTACTGAGCAGACTGTGAAAGGTCATGACCTGAAGTCAAAGGTGTAAAGACTTCTCCAGTCACAACAGCTCCACAACAGAACCTATCTGTGGCTGAGATCTGGTTGTGGGATCTAAGCTCAGATGTGGAATGTCGGGGGGTAAACAGAATAGACTGGCACTAATGAAACTCCTCTAAGGAGCAGAGACAGTTGCAATCTGCAACTGACGTTATTTGCCTTCTGACTGAATGCATGAAAACCCAACTACGATGACACCACACGGGTAATATAATAGCAATGAGCAGACAAAAGTGCAGTGATATGGAATGAAACCCAGTGAATGTCAGGCACTGAGCTCACTTGCTCTGCTCTTATCACTGCACATAAAACAGCAGTTGCATGGCATTCTGGAGCACATTTTAAGTAATACACACTGGAGAAATTTCTCATAATGATCACCTCTCTAGCAGTGCATGGTGAATTTGTTAATGTATTGCTAATCCCAGGGGTCTCGCTCAGTTCAGCTGAACAGTTTTCTCTAAACCACAGCTTTGAGTTTGGCTCTTAAAGAAAATCCATAAACCCAGTCCTGATTGCTTTTTAAGCAACCAAAGTGTTTTTTTGGTCATAAACAGGGACTTTGACTGTAGCTTGGCCCACACGTCACTTGGTGGTCTGGAAGCTGCCGTCTTTGAGGGCGGCTCTGTAGATGTGCTGATTGCCGGAGGCTGAATCAAATAGCAGTATCAGTGTAATGTGGACAGCGCCTTTTCGGGAGGCGTCATGCGGATGGGGAAAAGGCTTGTTCCAGACGCCCCTGCCCCCAAGTCAAGACAGCCTCATCAATACACTTGGGAGTGGCTGAGGTCCTACTGGGACTCTATGGATAAAGCTGCACAGGCTTCAACTGCCCCATCTGTGGCATAAATGTCACAATTTGTCCTTTGATTGTGAAATACTAATACGACAACAGCTCAAGACTGAATCATCAACAGCATGGCTAATTAGACCAGGGATTTGTATCCTTTTTAGTTCCATGGACTGCATTAGTTGTCTGGAGAAGCCAGTGAACCCCTTCCCGGAATAATGTTTTCAAATGCATAAAATACAATGCAAAAAATTGCAAAGAAACTGCGATTTAATAAACTGGCTTATCATAATGTTAACGAAACATGCAAATGAAATCTGCTTGGACCCCAGGTTAAGAACCCTTGAGGTAAACTGTCTATATCCATTTATAATCAAATATTTAATGTGGTTACTGGTCAGGGAGGTACCCAGGACTGCTGAGGGGTAGGTAGGGCATTGAATGACAATGATTCACACAGCAGTGTTTAAAGAAAAGCCAGGAGTGACAGCAGGGTGTCACAGCAAAGGACTGATCCACTTAGTCTGCTATGTAATTTAAGCAGCTTTATCTGCTTACAAAACAATACTGAGAGCAGGTGGCGTCTTCCACTTAACCGCTAACTCCAGAGTCAGACACGTCCACATTAAAAAAAAAACATTCTCCATTCAAAGCTTTAAATCCCCGATGGCACGAAATGCTCTTTCAACGTTATAGCAAAGGCAGAAGTCAGACACGTGTGATAGCAGGGTGCGTCTCCGGCTGTTACGAGTGCAAGCACAGAGAGACAGAATAGCAGCGAGGGAAGCCGTCAACCACCCTGCAGATCACAACACCAGGTAATCTCATAACCTGATTCTCAAAACGTACCTCGCTTCACACCTGGTTGATGATGGGGACTTGGGGGCATGGTTGCTGCTCCCCGCTGAGAAATGTGCATGGGGGGACAGTTAGATCAGTCACAAAAGCAAGCTGGAATCAGGCTCATCAGCACAGGGGCAGAGAGTTGGGGACCTTGGGGGCTGTTTTTTACCATTTGATTTTATAAGGCACTTCTGACTTTATGTGGTTATTATAACTTATTGACAAATACAACCAAAACAAAAAGGGGTTTTTTTTATACATAGCCTCTGGTCATACCTTTATTCCTTGTTCTGATTTCCTTATTTATATTTAAGTTTGTTCTTTGTTTTCATCTGTCTGTCATCTCCATTGGTATACAGCACTGATTGACAGCTGACATCCGTTTTAAACCCCACCCACAGCCCACTCCTGCGCACTGTGCTGAATGCAGACAACACTTTGGTCTTGGATTCTGGGTTCACATGTAGGTCATGCACATGGCCATCAAGACCCCTGCTGTGAGGAAGCAGTCCCCTGGGACGCTCTAGAACACCCTCCCAATCGGACGCCAGACGGTGCCATCGATTGGCAGACGGCAGCCGATGGTGGCTGAGAGGTCTGAACTGGTGTGAAACAGATTTATTACTGAGCCACAATGCTGTGTGAAATTCAGATTGTGATACGCCCACTGAAGTCTGCTCGACAAGCTCCCCATTACTGATGTAATATCTCTGTAACAGCCACGGTTATGACCATTCAACGTTACCATTTGTATGGAATAAATGGGTTCAATTACTAGTGTTTTACTCCGGTTATTTATGATTCAATCACTTTTCCTGTTTTAATCACTGTGGGCTCAGCCTGGGCCTGTGAGGACTCCTTTTGGGGAATCTACTGAGTTTTCTTTGAGCCAAACTGAGTTTTACCCCTTGGTCACACACTGTCTAAGTCTAGTGGTGCCAGAGTGAATAATTGCACTGCAGTGTCCTTCCCAGCCAAAACTTGTGACAGCAAAGTAGTCTCTGAAAAATACTACTCATTTCATTCGTATACACTGAATATTTTATGGATTTCAGCAAAAAAAAGATTTATCATGGACATAATCCATTTATTCCTGCTTCAACAGACAATGATGTTTGCTATAGGCTCGATTAATCCATTTTTCCTTTGCCGGTGACTGCTAACTCATACCAAATAGGGACTTGTTCCTTCTGTGTTTTAAAATAGACGTGTTCATTCAGAAGACCTGGATGGGTGAGCCACGACAGTGAATGTTCACGAGCGTGAAGTCTGACACACACATGTACACACACACGCGCACACACACACACAAGTTTACTTTCTGCTTCTCACAACAAAGCAAAGGATCAATCTAGGTTAAACTGAGTTGCATTAAGGTCTGAACTATGGGAAAGTTTGATTCCACAAAGTCCAGGCACTTTCACTTTAGTCACTTTTGTCTGTCCTCAGAGAAACTTACAATCGCTAATCTCAAGTCACACATTAGACCTATAAATCACTACCATTTCACATACAGGTCATATACCAGTATAAACCCATTAACCACATAACAGTATGGATGGAAATCTGACGTGTATGAGAAATGTCAGCCATTTCAACATTTAATGCATAGGCTCATACTGAGATATGAGTCATATGTTTAAGGTACAGTGAATGATGTTATAAGCATCACGCAAGGGCCAAATGAAGGCATGTGAATTACTGTGACTGTGTCATGGGAGTGTGTGGCACTCTTACTCACAGAGTGAGCAGGTAGAGGCTGGATCAAAACCTGACCACACCTACACATTTGCTTTCAAGTGCAAACTTGATTACGTCTACCCATGCCCACCCACACTTCTCTGATCTCAGCAGTTGCATCAGATTCCTTCCTTTGACTGGTCAGTTTCAGACTCTAGGAGATTTTTAATGCATAAGTCAGCTCTTCTGTAACACAAAGTTAAAACTCAATCACTGGGTGTATGCATGTGCGTGCGTCATACAACTGGGTAAACAGAACATGGCAATTTCCCGCTTAACCTCCAATGACTACAGCATGTAGTGTCAGACTTGTGGTGTCACAACTCAACTGCAACAATGAGTCTTCAGACATCGAACATGGTGACAGCATTTTACATCATACAATAAACCTGAGCACACATCTCTGGGAGCAGAAGAAACGTCTGCATGATAATAAAAAATATTCTTTTATTGTGAATGTTCTTATATCTACCTCTCTCCATGTCTCTCTGCACAGGCAGATAATTAATCAATGCACTGTTACTGGCAAATGTTCACTCAGGTTGCTGTGTTCAGCAAAAAGGAAAAATTTGTGAAAAGGGGTGGAAAAGAGTGGAGCAGGGGACAAGAGACCAGCCACCTTGCCAAGGGTGTCCAAACCTTTCCCTCTGCAAACACAAAGACTTGACTAGCTGCTGGTGCCCAGTATGATGCATGTATGAGACCGTGGGGTTTCATGGAAGGAGGCAGAAGATAACAGGAGGATGTGACCGAGGAGGATGCCCGAGACACTCTTTCAAGTCTGGCAGAAGCTGGGGGCCTCAAAGCTCAGCTAGCCTCCTGGGTGTTCAGTGTGGAGCCCCTCTTCTCAAAGCTGCCACAGACATTGAAAGATGAGCCTGAGCACCACAGACAAAGTCTGAACACAGTGTAAGAATGACAGCGCTGAGCTCAGGGTGAAGACAAACTGGCAAATATTACAAGCTTCTGTCTAGTTAGTTGTTCTATGAGCACTGAATCCTATTAACGCAAGGTGTTTATGAACATAATGTATTAAAATGGTATGTGCATAGCAATGGAGTCACAAACAACCATAAGTACTGGCTGCAAGATGTTACTGTATTACAGGGTCACTTTTTGATATAGGCACAGCTGCACACCAGGGGCCCCTCACTCTGTTTATTTGTTTGTTTTCAGGGCAGGGAGGTCCCCGATGCCACACATTGCGTAATGCGCCAGGTTCAGAAATGGCCCTGTGTGTTACTCTGTAGTGTTTTAGTTCAAGCTTTAAGCTGAACCCTAATATCAGTTTGCCAAAACAAAGATGAAAATGAACAGATTCAAATTGAAGTCTGTCAAAGCAATTGAACTGTGGCTGGGATGCTCAGACTGCTTCAGTGGATCTGCTATGCTTTTTCATTGTTTCTTGAAAAGTTAAAGGAGTGTTTTTTCAAACACACAAGTTTATGGTGGTGAGAAAATTGCTTCATAAAACATTGAACTGCTCATTCCTGCAGACGTTCAGACCTCCATGAGCTCGGGGAAAGTGAATATTTCAGCAGTTGTGGGATGGAGGAGAGAGTGCTTGGCACACAACCAACATGTCTCCCTGGCTACCCAGAGCCCCCTTGGCTCCCTGAGTAGTGGGGCGAGCTCTTCTGTGGGCACCCGTGGTTCTCCATGTTTTCACTCTGAACACAGAGCACAGCCTCCCTACCTGTGTTCTCAGAACCACACTACAGACTTATGGCTTGACATTTTCTTCTCCCTTCTGAAAAAGAAAGATGGAATCGTTTTTAATTTTACAGCAAAGAGTGTAAAGTGTGTGGGAGCAAAGAGAGATTGATGATTAATTCTTCTCCACTAATCTTGCCCAGTTCTTGAAGGGCATTTTCTCCTAGGTCTCTATCAGAACTGGCACACAGCCCACTCTACCAGTGATCAAATCAAACATCTTCAGTTCCAGTCTAAGGCCTTGAGGTGTAGATCACACTGATGCCAACACATATGGACTACTACTGTATATCTATACTATCAAAGATGATATCTATAAAGCCACAGCTCCAACCACAGTGTGGACTTCATACCCCATGAATGCTGATAGAAACCATGACTTTGCTAGGATGTCACAGTCTTAGTCTGTTCCATCTGTGATGGCATTTTTATGTGGTTTGTGGTGCTCACACAAATGACAGAGAAACAGCCATGATGAAAGCTCTCACCACACACACATGCACAAGGCCCATATCAGTTGCTTTTTAATTATCTAATTGAACTTCCCATTGATCTGCAAGGTTTGAATTTTGCACTAGGCCTAATTGTGATGCTGGTCTGCAGTTCATGAAAGGGTATGGTATTGTTTTCTCAAGACTCTGGGATGAAGTGCTTTAATTAGTATACTTTCCAGTTTTATACTCACCTCCTGAACCTGTTCAGGCACCTGGAACTGTGTCAGAGTCTGACACCAACTTATCCCAAAGAAACCAAAATTAATAACATTTATTCAATTTGCATAAACACATTCAGGAAGTTCTGAGAGGAATTATATTAATGGATGGCAATAAAATGGTTATATATTTGCCTAAACAGAGTAAGATAAATATTTGGCAACTAACTCCAAAAAGGGTTAGACAGCAGTATACTTAAGAATTTTACCTTGTGTTAATTAAAATTCAATGCCATATTTACTAATCCTGGGAAATGGGCCGAATTACAAGGTAATTTTTTCAATTTGGTCTAGACTTATTTTTGGAAAAAAATTACATACAGTTTAAGACACAACAAAAACCTACTGTATGCATTTTTTTACATGTACTATTGCATCTATACCTTTGATAGCATTTACCTTAATGCAGATCAGATGGAGAGAACTGCTGAGCTTTCAACAGCTGTGAATTATATAAAATCTACAATTTATAAGACACAGCTGTCCTGTGACAAAAGATAGTAGGCGGGATGGCTGTAATCCAGAAGGCATGGTACTGTAAGGTGTGTGATTTAAGACCAGACATAATTTTTAAATGTTATTTAATTTCAAGATGTCTTTGTGTCTGTCTGTCTGTGTGTGTGTGTGTGTGTGTGTGTGTGTGTGTGTGAGAGAGAGAGAGGGAGAGAGAGACTGACTTTCTGAGTGGAACTGACAAGGAAAGAAGACCCTATTTCAATGTTGATGATGTCTAGAATCTTCTCAGCAAGAGGCATTCCATTTTCTCAGCCTGTGCAAATAGATTAACTTTTTAATAACATTGCATGAAAGAAAATGAGACAAAAAGGAGGTTCATTAAAGAGAATATTGTGTCATGGCTAAACATAAAAAAATCTATGGGGAATAGTTCAGTTGTACATTTAAAAACTGTATTTATAAACACAATTTAATACATGTGAAATGCATCTTGTAAATCCTTAAATTATAGGAGGATAATAATTGGTGTGCTACCCCATTAATCCTCTTCTGATGTAATTAGATTTAGTGACTGTTAATTCACTCAAGGGAGTCTCATTACAAAGCAAGGAATGCAGAACCAATTAGTATGGTTGGTCTCAAACTAAATTGTTGAGCCTATAAATGGTCAATAATGTTACGGACAGAACTCTATTTCATTGGTGCACATTATATTAAAAAAATAAAAAATATTCAAATGGTGATTAAAAATATGCACCGTTGTTTCAAAACAATACACATAATGTTGGTTATGTTTTCACTTGATAAGCCTAAACATTTTTAAATGTTTCAGTTACTCCATGTCTTAAGTCTCCTGGAATGCTGGTTTCTTCAGATTCAGGTCTGAACCTGTACCTGTCTAAGAGGTCCTTGTGAAAAAATCTAAACAGTGTATTCATCCTAATCTGAGATATGAAAAGTTAAACTAAGAAACTGGAGATGTTATAAGTCTGATGTAAAGAATGCACATTCTGACACTAGTTTAAAGGACTTCATGCAGGGAAATAGGAACATAAAACAAATCACATAACACTGACTTTATTTCAGAAAACACAAATGTTCAGTGTTCCTCAAAGTCATGAAGGTGGGACTAAATCATTCCACTGTGGGTTGGGAGAGTGGTCCAGCAAGCAGTGCATTTACTACGCTGGCCCTGGAACAGTTTCTTGCATTTTGTTTGTTTGTGAACCTTCCTTACAATGTTGGGAGGAGCTAGTCAGCTGCTGTAAAAGAAGCATCCACCAAAATTTTTTTTTTAATTTGTAATGATGTCATTGGTTAAAAGCTGCAGGACAGAGGAACGTGAGGTCGTGAGGTTGTTTAAGGTCTAGAGCAGGAAACATCTCCTCTTCTGTTTGAGTAAGCCCAGCCAAAAGACACAAAAACAAGGACAAAAAACACAAATTATCAACTATCTACCCCAGAGGGATATGGGCCAGGATAAAGGACTAACAGCAGATTTGTGTGGACAGATATTTTTGTAATCCATTCAGTAACCCCTCACAAACAACAGGAGAAACACACTTTGTGGCTCTTCCCTCTGGCAGGAGATATTCTTGTGCTACTAACACTGAACACAGTACAACAGCTCTAATCTTAAAGGGTGAACATTCTGTGTCTAAGAAACCTAGTGCACCTGTTTTCATGGATTCTAGCACAGAGGAAAGAGTACAGATTTACCAAGTACACAAATATAAGAACAGCATCAGTGATAGCAATAGCAATGTGTAGCTCCTGTATAAGAACAAGATTAAGTTACAGTTAAATAGAGTCTAGAACCTAATCCAGGGAACACATGCAAGGCAGGGCATACCATGAACAGGACATCAACTCATAACACAGAAAAGACCTTTTCATGTATATAAAAATTAAACCAAAAGAATTTGTTCATCTTAAGAAATGTTTTCTTGCTTAAATGAAAGGGCAGAGCACAGACACATGCACAGACACACACGAACACACACAAACACACACACACACAATCTTAGAGGACTGCAGAGATTTAACAGAACACATGGTGCTTGCTGAAATTTGGCACGAGGACAACAGTCACACACGTTCACACATTACCAGCAGCGCATGGATTGCCTTGCATGTGTGCCACGTTCTGCTGCAAAACACTGCAGATCGAGAAAGTGAGAAACACGAGTTGATCAGAGGCAGATTTAGCTCACTTGGGACACTATTTAATTGCATTTTCATTCAAGGGAATGGCTCTCGGAATAAGTTAGACAGCAGGGCTGTCTTTAGACACGAGCTGTGGGGACTTGCTGTTTTATGAAGAACACAGTTGCTGGTGGACAGTGCAGTGTGTCCTGGGTCAAATGCGCAGCAAAGAGCACAAAAAAATTATGAAGCATATACCAATCAGTCTGCTGCACTAATCCAGACATGACAGCAGATGTAGGGTTTCACTATTGTGACAGCTGCTAACAACACAGGACAAATTTTAGCACCCTGTGTGTTCATTTAAATAAATAAATTATCATAAATCCAAGCTCTCCACTGTGGTACTAACCCATGGTCAAGATTACAATATTACTTGTGCAGTAAAATGTTAATAGAACAGGAAAAATTGGGTTGAAGCCCATGACCTCTGACCCTGTGGATATACAAGAACCTGCTTGATTTGATCAGCAGTTTTTACTGGGTGTTCAGTTGGTATGGAGAAAAGATGTTGTGCTCAGTGCTTTATTTTTCAGAAATCACTGTGAGAGGACAGAAGAACTGTGTAGGCCTTCAGAGTGTTTAAGTGCTCTTATGTCAAGTGCTAGGAAACGGGTACCTCTATCGTCAGGTACTTCAGCCGAGAACCAATTAGCCTCGCAGGAGACCCTCGAGAGAAAAGGACAAAAAAGAAAAAAATATGAAAATTAGGCACTGAGGTACCTGCTGGCGCCTGTGCAAGCAGGACACACAGTGACAGAAAAGAGCTGAACACAGGGTGTAGTGTTGCGTTTCCATGGTGAGTGATCACCACCCTAGTATTGGCAAATGCTTGAGGTAATGAAACCCAGCTGGACGTGATTGGACTGATCGCCGTGTTATGGTTTAACTTGGGTCAGCTGGGTGGGTTCATGAAGAAAAGGGTCTGCGATACGTTCCTGGTGTAGTGGTTCACACACTGGGGTTAAAAAGGTCCTGTTTTCTTTCAGTTTCTTTACACTCGTTTTGGAACCCTTCTGCCGTGCCATCTTAAAGGAGCCTCAACCTCATTTTGCGATGTAGCCGGTTTCCCCAGTAAAGGCCATTGCTTGCTGGTGCAACTCTGGCTTTCCAGTAACTTCATCAAGCCTGTCATGGCTATAGTGAGACAAAGCACTGACTGGGACAGCTGTGCTATGAACAGACCGTGGGGCCTGTCTAAAACATGTTGCCACTTGATCCAGAGGGCATGATTAGGGCCTCAGCTCTGTGGTCTACCAGAGTGAGGTGACATAGCTTGGGGAAAAAATAAGGCTGAAAAGGATCATACCTCCTGTTTTTTTTTTTCTTCAAAACCACAAATAACAGTGACATTCTTCGAGTTCCTGAAGAGAAGCACTGGAACTACCACGGGTATTTCAGGGAGAGAAAGGGTCCATCTTGTTATTCTCTCAAGATCTGCTGAGACAAGCATTCTTTGTAGCTAAATAACATGATACATCAGCCAATAGGATGACAGAGGGTAGTGTTAAACTCCTTTATCTTGAATACCAGAGAAATTAACAAATAAAGTTTTAAATAAAGCTTTCTATGTCACATTATTCATGTGTCTTACTGAATTACCATGGAAATTGTGATGCACATTTCTCTGATCCAATCTGAAAAGAGAACTCAGTTAAACAGTAAGAGTGAATAACGCAATTTGGGATAGACAAACTAAAAATTGTGTCACGTGCTTCGACAGCAGACTGAAAGGGTGTAGGCTAAAGCTGCTGTTTATTATACAGTACTTACCCTCTCCAAAAAAATTCAATTTTAGACACCTTGTGAATTTCTACATAATTTCTCCAAGAATTTGGCAGCTCCCAAATGTTATGAATGTTCATTTTAGATTGTGATAATTTATTATCATTAAACTATATTTTAAAATAATTTTTACTTCTTTCTCCACTGCATCAAAAATTGTTTCAGATATTCCCCACTACAGAACATAGTTGTATCATTAGAAAATATATTACATTTTAATTTCTGAGAAACCACACATATATTGTTTATATACAAAATGAACAGCAATGGACCAAACTCTGAACCCCGTAAGAAACCCTGCAAGTTATCCTAAGAACATTTGAATCTGAGTTTTTAATACTTACAGACTGATACCTGTCTTCTAAATAACTACTTAACCAGTCATGTGCCACACTTATACCATACTTTTATAATTTTGTTAATAATAATTATGATCAATGATATTCAATGCTTTTTTGTAAATCAAGGAATGTTCCCATTGTGTATTCATGACTTTCTATAGCATTTCTTTTACAAAGTGTATTTATGCTAATCATGTTCCTGTTTTTTTTTTAACCATATTTCTATTCATAGAGTATGCTGTGTTTTATTATAAGGTTATTTAACCTTCTAACAAATGTTTTCTCCAATGTTTTTGGAAAGTGTGAGAGCAAATAAACCACTCTGTAACTTAATAATACAAGCTTATCTGCCCTCCTGGGATGGGCTCCCGGCTTCTCGCAACCCTGAATCGGATAAGCGGTATAGAGAATGGATGGATGGAGGGATGGATGGATGTTTATCTCCAGCTTTATATATTAAAATAACCTTGGTTATTTTCATGTTATTAGGAAAATTTCCAGAAATCATAGACTGATTTTAGATATGAGTCTATAAATGATAAATGTGTTTAAAAGAGGAAACCTTACTAAATGTTCACTCGGCACAGTGCTGCCGTTAGCTTCTTTAGCTGATCAAAACACGGGACAGACGGGTGAACTCTAAGCTGTTAAGTACATGACCGCTTCTTTCCATTGATGCCACATCAGATATTCACGGTTATGCTTGAGAGGACAGATCATTGTAAGGCTCCAGCCGGGGGTTACCTTTTCAGCTGAAGGGCCAGACACACCACCAACACTGACCCCCAGCTGGTCAACAAAAGAAAGGAGGGTTGTGAACGGGGGTGAAGCCAGGCACTTCAGTATGACCAGCTTCTCCTCCACCTTGGCCTCACGACAGGCTGTAGTAAGCAACACATTCTGAACAGATTCTCACACACACGCATGCACACACAAACACCCAGCTTTCTTTAAACCTTTAAATCTCAGCAGGAGGGAGAGAAAGAGTGATAGAGAGATAGAGAGAGAGAGAGAGAGAGAGAGAGAGAGAGAGAGAGTGAGAGAGAGAGACTGCAAAGCATGCTCTCCTAAAAGGTTTTCTTCCTTGGAGAATGAAGCTTTGAAGCATTTCATTCTTAAAACTACACCAACTCACCGCCAACTGACCTCCCAGAGGGAGACAGGCTCCCACAGAACAAACCTCTCCAGCTCCAACAGAAAACTTGAAAGGTGTCAGGAGGTTTATCCTAATAACTGTGCACCATTTAACATACACTCTATGCTATTGTATAGTTGTTCATATCAACTCTCTTTGTCTGCTGTTAGTCATTGCTGCTGGCAGTGTTGTAGTAGCATGTGATCTGTTGAGAGAGTGTTCTCTGCAGAGATATCGGGCTGAATAATTTGAGCTCATTGGCCAACACATGTAAAACTCATTTTCATGCTAATCAGTCGGTAACCACACATTATCCAAATTATCTCTGTAAAGGTAGCCAGGGTTAGTCCCCACTAAAGTACAAAGAAGTAATGGCAAAAGGTCAAAGGCTGAGGTTCAACCTCCTTTGAGATCATACACCAGCTGACGTCATCAAGGAAGAACGGTAGAATCTCAGGAAGGTCCTGAATGTCAACACTTAAGAACACTTAACGATTAGCTTGCCTTGGGGAAGTGTTTGTCTGCCTCCTTAATTTCCACTTCCAGTTCTGCATCTACATTTCTCATGTACAGAAGAGCCAGGCTTGTTCTGATCTCTCACAGTGTCTCACACACAAAGCCTGGACAAGCAGACAAAGGCTTGGACCAGACAGGTATAGCTGGTGCCAATGTGAAGACAAGCCCTGAATCCTCTCACCAGCATTCACATTGCCGACGGTTTACGAAACACACAGAACCCACTGAATTGAGACTCTTGATCATGAGTGTAATCCAGCATTGAGTTATGGAAGTTTGAACCAGGATTTGCTAAAAGTACAGAAGGATCTGCCTTGCCTAGTAGCTCACACTGTGATATTGGAAATTAAGCCTTTGTAAATCCAAATAACACGAATAATCATATTTTACTAAATTCTTTAGGTTTTACTGCACATTGAACTTTTGTGTCTTTGTCTTACTAGCAATACCATGCTAATAAATAGTAATATTATTAACCTTGGTGGTAGAGGGAAAAACACAGTTAATAGAGACGTACACCACACAACCCTACAACAGATAAGATGTATAGAAAATGAATGAATGAATGAATGTATATGAAATGTAAACAAAGAAATTATAGGTTCTTTTTATAGCAGCCTCTTGACATGATTGGCTGTCATTCAAATCCACAATAAACAGAAACTGTATAAACAAAATGGTTTTAGACACTTTAGTGACTGTGACACAAACAGCCCCAAGCAATAGACATTAAAGATGGTTTAAACAAAGCCAATGCTGACCAGTCTCACCTGGTCTTTAGGTACTGGCCCATACACCACTATCACATGGTTTCAATAACACAGAATGTGTGGAATGCAGACATGTGTATGTGTACATGCATGCCCGAGCACTGTCGTGCACGCACACACAAACACACTAACCTATTGTTAGGACTCCTCTATGTCTCTATACCCTGAATTATGGATTTATAGATCCTTCTGAAACCTGTAGCTAACGCATGTACACAAATGTGTTGTTATTGTACTTGTTGACTAAACATGTTCAGTTTCCCGCTCCATGTGTTAAAGACATCGCTTGTTGTAATGAGTGATGAACATCGGGCAGCTTCTAAATTCAGACTCACGTCTGACTGATCTCACCCATACCATTGCTTTGCCAGCTGTTTTAGTAAAGAAATTAATCACTGACGCCTTGGGTAATTACAGCCCAAAGCATCCACAGGAGCCAGCCTGCTGAGACCTATAATAGAATAATAAGGCTGTTTTTAAGAAGTCAGCACATGGGCTTGAACAAGCAGTGGACACAGGTGTACATCACAGCTCTGCTGTGCTTTGCGTAGGCCACCTGTTGACTCACCTGGAGAGGTATGTGACTGAAGGTGACACAGCGGTGACAGTACTGGCAGCCTGTGTTTGTGAAAAAACCAAACACAGAACAGTGCTAGAGACCCTGGCTGATTAAACTGTGCTTTACGGGGCTTAGCCCTGAACTGGTATAAATCCTATCTGTCTAATAGGACCTTCTCAGTCAGTTTAGGTGAACTCTCTTCATACTCCTCTCACTTGTGAGGTACCACAAGGGCCCACTCTTGGTCCCATTTTCTTTTCTCTATATATGCTGCCACTGGAATCCATTCTGAGCAAGTATGGCTTCTCCTTTCACTGTTATGCTGACGATACACAAAGTGCCATTAAGGTAATATGGTGCTAAAAATCCCGTTAGATCCCTCCTGGCCTGTTTACATGACATCAAAGCTTGGATGTCTTCAAACTTTCTGAAATAAAAGGAAAACCAAATTGAGATTGTGATTTGTAGGCAAACTGACTTACTAGGCCCTCATGATAGTGACTTTTTTGCATTCTGTAAATCTATGTAAGAAGTGCAAAGTCAAAGTCAACTTTTTTCTCAATTCTGCCTTTATGTACCAGGCATAGGGAACAATTTTAATATAATTTCTCTCTGACCCCAGGTGCAAATAAAATGCAATAAAATAAAATACAATAAAAATACAATAAAACGCCAAAAAAAACTTCAGCAGCAGAATCAGAATTGTAGATCAAATATACAGAAACAAAGTTTTTCAGTTACAATAAATGGTATTAAATTTGGAGGTAGTGAGAGTTTAAAGTTCGACGTTTTTTCAAGGGCTATAGAGAGGAGAGAGTTTAGCTTCCTGACAGCCCGGTGGAGGAAACTGTTCATAAATCTGGAGGAGTGGGCATCGATGCTCTGATACCTTCTCCCAGATGGGAGAAGACAGAAGAAACTGTGTGAAGAGGGTCTGTAGTCCTTTTCAATGCTGGTTGTTTTTTATTGGTGAGGCAAGTATAATATACGTCCTGGAGGAACGTCACTTCCATTCCTCCAGGTATGTCCTGGAGGAATGGAAGTGAAATACCATCTTTCAGCTGTGTTCACTATATTCTGTAGGGTCTGTTGATTGTAGGCAGTGCAGCTTCTATACCACACAGTGATACAGCTGATCAAGATGCTCTCAATGGTGCCATGTTAAAAGGAGCACATGATGTGTGAGGGGGCTGTCACCATCTTTAGTTTGTGGAGGAAGTAAAGGTGGCACTGAGCCTTATTGGCCAGTGATGTGAAGTTGGTTGTCCAGGACAGGTCACTGATGTGCACCCCCAGAAATTTTGTGCTGCTCACTGTCTCCACAGCAGAACCTGTGATGATCATTGGAGGTTGGCATGTGTGGCCTTAGAAGTCAATAACAATCTTCTTAATCTTACATTAAGGAGGAGATTGATGTCTCTGCACCACATGATCAGGCACCTGACCTCCTTCCTGTAGTTTGTTTCATCATTGTTGGAGATGAGACCTACAAAAGCTGTATCATCCACAAGCTTCACTGTGTGATTAATGCTGAAGGTTGGTGTGCAGTCATGGGTCAACAAGGTGAAAAGGAAGGGACTGAGCACACATCCTTGGAGGCTCCTGTGTTTGCTGTGATGGTGCTTGAGATGTTGTTGCCAACCCGTACTGCTTGTGGCCTCTCACTGAGAAAATATAGCAACCAATTGCATAGTGAGGTGTTGAGCCCCAGCTGGTCCAGTTTGCAGATTAACTGTTGTGTTGAATGCTGAACTGAAATCTAAGAACAGCATTCTCATGTATGAGTCTTTAGTGTCCAGATGGGTGGAGAGCAGCACAGATTGCATCCTCAGGGGGGATGTAGAGTGAAATGTGGAATTTAGGGTTGATATTTGACAATAATCTTAAATTTGACAAACATAAATTCTGTTGTAAAATATAGTTTCTTTCAGTTGTAAATTCTAACTAAAGTTAAGCCCTCTTTGTGCTTTGCAGACTTTGAGAAAGTGATCCATGCCTTCATTTCTTCTCATCTTCATTACTGTAATTCTTTATATGTAGGAATAACCAAGTCTTCACTTTCCTGTCTGCAGCTTGTCCAAAATGCTGCAGCCAGACTTTTGACAGGCACTGGCAAAACACAATCACATCTTCCCAGTCCTGAAATCTCCCCAGTACCCCCCGTTTCATTGCAGGATTGATTTAGATTTTGGTGATTGTTTTTAAGTGACTTCATGTCTTGGTGCTGTTGTACATATCAGAGCTTTTACATTCTCACATCCCCCTCCAGGACACTTAGATCATCTGACCAGATGCTCTTGTCCTCTTCCGGGGCTAGATTGGAGTTCAAAGGAGAGTGTGCCTTTTCTGGTTTTTGCACCAAAACTGTGGAACTGTTTACCCCACATATCAGGGCTGCTACTACTTTATTTTACTAATTTTGTTTTAATTTTATACTTGTTTAAATTTGCTTTGCGTTTTGTGATTTCCGTTATATGTAGGTGTTTTGTATTTTAATACTGTACAGCACTTTGGTCAACACTTGTTGTTCTTAAATGTTCTTTAAATAAACCTGACTTGACTTGACTTGTCCTGGCTTCAGACGTCTGCTCCCTAGCAACAGGAGGTGTGGGGGGGGGGGGGGTGAATATCAGGCTGGAAGGGGTGGTGAGGGCACAGTGGGTGAGGGATGTACAGGTCACACCCACATGGTCAGCTTGCCCAGTAAGGTGTCGAACCGTATCCCATGTGCAAAGAGCAATCCTCACAACCTCGCAGATGAATAGAGAACTTACCCTTATTCCAAGCCCTTTAGTGCCAATCACTGATGCCGCCTGTGACCAGCATGATTTTACACAACATTTGAACATTAACTCACCAGGCCAATTTTGCTTTTGGACAAAATTAACTGAGTCCAGTTGGTTATTGTTGGAGCAATCAAACACCCCCCTCCCCACACCATCTGCTCAAACCCCAGCATCCTAAAAGGAAAAAAAGATTGTTTTCTCTCTTTGAGTTAATACAAAGTATTGTGATACATCCTCAAATGAACATACATGCTCACTGTGAGGGAGTTTGTTTACCCATGAAATGCTGTCACATGGAGAGCTGATGGAAGGAAGCATGGCCGCCCGAGCCACGCCTCCGCCTCATCCCCCACGCAGGTTTGTGCAGTTGCTAAAACAAGGTTTGGTTTGCAGCTCTGGATGATTTTCCAAACCTGTTGAAATGTGTCTCACATGCACAGTAAACACAGATTCATTTTGGGTGGGGGATGTTTTCAGTGGACGCTGTCACACACAAGATTTACTTCAGATGTTTTAACCATGCGTTTGTCCCATAAACCTTTAGTGCCCGCTAAGTCTTTAGGTTAATGCTTTATGTACTGCCAAAATACACTGTGGAGCTGAAGTAAAATATTACCATTATATAAGCATGAGCAAACAGTAATTGAATCAAATTTAATAAAAAAAAAAACTGTCGGGTATAAGATATTGAGCTGAAACTGTGTTGGAAGTGATGTTGAATACCTGGGACTCAGAACATTGTAATTTCATCACTTGAAAAACATTTGTAGGCACAGAAAAAAAGAGGAGGCAGACAACTTAAAGAAATCATTTTTATTTTCAACACTTGTAATCTGGACCAAAGCCAATTCCATTCCTAAATTAGGGTACTTAGATTTTAATCATTTTGTTATTAAAGTTTCTCATGCCACCAAGGGTGTTTCATGCTCTGTTCTGCTGAATTGGTAATCAAAATTCTGATCTCGGTCATTGTTTTCTTTTTTTTTTTGCAGTTTTTTTCAAAAAGAAAAACAATCGTTCATCATCGATGACAATCAGATGACCTCACTTCCCACACCTCCACATCAGACAGAGAACATCAGACAAGCCTAAACACCAGGCTGTGCTCTGTCTGTGATAATGAGTGGTCTGACGTTAAAGACTGAGAACTTCCCTTTAACAAAACTGAGAGCACAGGATATCCCTGTCCTCATTAAGAACCCTGCTCATTAACCCACTTCCCAAAGAAAAGTTAACAGATCCTGCTCACAGAAGGGAAAAACTGCGGAAGTCAGTACAAAAATTAATAGGATCAGCAATGGAGCTCCTACTAAAGTCAATCACACTCATATACAGTATACAGTGTTTTAAAAGCCATCAGTATGTAGGGATAGACAATGCGGTGGGGGGGACAGAGAGAGAACTAAACCCATATTTAACCCTTGCCTGGTGTGGACTCCTTGCTTATTCTCTCTTTCTGCAGTTAACATGTCTGCAAACAGTACCAAAACACAAGTGGCACCAAGTACAGATAAATATCTCCAGGTGTTTATTTATATACAGGTCTTCTTGAAGAACTATTGCAGTGCATACAGCTAAAATACCACACATTTTTCTTTATGCAAATATTGGCAGTCTGTTTTTTTGTTAGGGAATTCCTGGTGCCACAGGCCTAACTGGAGAGCATGGTTCTACTGCCTACACTGCTCTCATTCAGGACAACCAAAAGCTTCCAGACTGCATGGTAGCCACGTAAACAGATTTTTGTGGGTACTGCTCACAGGGTTTTAATCCTTAAAGAGACTACAGCTGGACTCACTGTTTCACCATATAATACCTGTTTAATAAATCTGTAGGCTGTAGGTGCTATATAAAGACATTAAATCAGGATATGATCGTTCAACACATTTACATTTACATTTACTCATTTAGCAGATGCCTTAGTCCAAAGTGACTTACAATGAATAATAGTACACATGCGTGTCACAAACTAGGTCAAACAGTATCAGAGAATATAACAGTAAGTGCTGTCCTATGATCAAAGTGCACACGATTAAGACAAATAGTTGTCTCAAAAGTCATTCAAGTAAAGGGAACACTCCCTTCTCCATGTAAACACAAAATGCAGAGGCACGTATCTGTGACAGACGCACATCTACGTGAAGTTGAGGTACCTGTACGAAGGTGACACTTTCATGTGCAGTCCTTGACAACAGCTCATGTCACTTGTGCAGCTTGTGAGATCACCGGCATGCTGTGTCAGCTTCGTATGTTACTGTAAATTGCATCCAGTACGGGATCTAGCAACACTGCATTTTTTTTTAACAACATGGTGAATGGTTTTGCACAAATGTGCAGCTGTTCCTTTATATGTAATATTTACAAATTGTTAATGTTCACCTTTTCTTAGCATTGCTCAGTAATCATTTTGAGAGATGCATTTTTAGAATGCATGAAGGACCTCTGATTTGTACATAACATTCAATGTTATGCTGAGGTTGCAGAATTGTTAAAGGAACATTGCAATGATGCCGTGTACATATGTTATGCACTGCAACACTGATAATTGCCCAGGCTGACTATGGTAGAGTCAGGAGGGGATGAAAATACCCACAATTCCACCTACCCTGAAATTAGAAAAAGTGCCTCTTGTGCCTCCTCCAGGGGGAGCCAGAACACATGGCATCCAAAAAAAATCACAATAGAGAGATTAATTGACAAGTCTGAGATGATGAGAAGACAGGCTCTCCACCCCCACAATCTCTCACTGCATCGGTTTGTGTGGGCTACACTTAACATAGCTATCGTGCACAGAATGTTTAGTGGCTGATTTCACTCACCCAAAGAAAATACTGTGTATGTTTTTCTTAATGCCACTTCCATACATTTTCAGACTTGAACCATTTCACATCATTATGTGAACATACTGGCGTAAAGGTTAAGCGCGAGGCTGTATAGCCTAACTCACAGCCTGTGACATTAGCACGTAGCTTTCTGACACCACATCATCCTGTCCAGCAGTGTGAACACGGCTCTTCAATCGAAGTGTAACCTTGATTTCTCCGTTGCTTTAGCGCAAGGCATTGTGGGCGTGGCACGAGCGAGGGAGTTCGGCGGGAGTGTCATGTTAAGTTGGCCGCCTGTACTGTCTTGCTGTGTTGGTGTTAATGTTAATAAAGAAGATGTGTAAACCCAACTGTAACCCACTCAGTACCCACAGCCAGAGACACTGGAGCCCTTTATTGAGCACCACAAAATAACGGTTACAAAAGAGGGAAGAATACCAGTGCTTGCATACCCAGCAGATATACAGCTACAGAAGTGTGGCAATACAGGCCACAGGACAATCTGTGATTGGAGGTTTATTGCAAGTCCCTAATGAATAAGAGGTCTCAGATGATGACAAGAGCAATGGCACCATGAATGGTGTGACACTGCAGAGCTGCAGGCACACACAAGATTAGTATGGGACAATCACTTCCAGGTCATGTGCCAGACCCTTGTGCTCGCTCAGTAACCCACTTCCTTCAAGTTCTTCGCTTTTGTTTTCTAAAATTCATTCGTTTTTCCATTTCCAGGAATTACATTATCAGCTGAAGGGGTAAAACGCTGCACAAATGTAGTGTAATGCTGAAGTTGGCAATGGAAGTAGCTGAGCGTCAGAGCGAGCTGCGAGCCCACCTTGGCCCGCTGTGTAAATTGATACTCGTGGTCACGTTTGTCAGAATACGAGAATTCTTCCTGGAGCAGAACTTGTGTGAGCGTGAAATATCCATGTCGAATGAGCCCAGCAAACAGCGAGCGCATCGCCTCGCCTTCCAGATCAGCCTCCGCCATTCTGACGTCAGCTATGCTCTTTCCCAAGGGCGACTTTATGATAGTTTCACACTTTTCGAACAGCAGGGATTAATGAAAGCGAAACTTTTCTCCTATTAGGCAGCAGACTGCTTATTGCATCACTGCAGCCTCAAACATCACCCTCTTATAAACTCCCATTGAACCAGACCAGCTAAGTTTTGACGTTGACCCCCAGAGTCTTCACGAAGAGCAAAACGTCCTTCCCTAACACCCCACTGCTGCAAAAACAAAGGGCCAAACCATAGCTCTTTACCACAAAACAAACTGCAATTGTTGCCATGGATACAGATTGAGAGGAAACACAGGTATAGAATTGGAGAGCCGCCACATCCTAAAACAGTGCCTACTTATAACTTGTTGGTGTAGACAAATTATTTATTCATTTGACCTCTCAACAGCATTAGAATTATAACAGAGGGCTGATTTCATTGAAAAGAAAGATTTCTTTTTGGGACAGGATGTATACAGCAGATTTGATTCGCATGCGTTTTGAAAATGCAATAACCCAAAGTAAATTACGTAAAGTTGTTTGACTGTTACCCATTCACACTGCCAAGTGTGTCTTAAAGATAAGGTTTCCTCTTTATATGCACAGGTTAGTCGGTCCAGGGATGGAAGCAAATTGTGCAGATGTCTTGTCAGTGAAACTGTCGCCGACTGACCGAGGTTCACCCGAACACGTCACGTTGCTTAACATGCTGACATAAAGAGCGAAAAGCAGAAGTGCAGCCATGGCTTCAGGGAAATGGTTACATTCAAAAGTCCTATCAGCCAAAGTAATAGTAGTGAAATATGACCGTGTTTGTATGTACAGTCATTTCTCTTGTGCAGGTGGATATTCACTGGAGCAATTAGATTTACATTTATCTTTGCAAAGATACAACAGTTTTCCCACTGCTGGGATCTCAGTCTCAGAAGCACTGTGTATCCACAAGGCTCAGGAGGCTGTGACAGGTAACAACTCATTTCCATGCATGCAAACAGAGCTTCACAGCCAATATTGACTTCCCAACAGCACTTACTTTAACCTGATTGGACAGGTTAGAGATGGGGTGTGGCACTGAAAAGTCAGGGATCGGGTCCACGCAAGCGAACACGGCAGAACTGGTGAAAGGGGCTCTAATCACTGTCACTCCTGTACTGGGTTGAAATACAGAGCTGTCACACTCAGCTGAGCACGTACTGTGACCTGACGTCTGGACCATTTGTCCAAAGAGCAGGACACAGCATGGCTGAGTGGACCAGACACTCTTCTTTTTTTCTAGAAAGGGACATTGTCTGTGAGGTGGGTGTGGGAGGTCTTTGGTGAGGGCAGCTCCACACTGATGACTTTGTATGACCTGCATTCAGCTGTATTCCTCTGATTTTCCTCTCCTCTTGACAGCAGCATAAAGGATGACAGAATCAAGTCGTAACCACTTTGCAGTATGTCAGGACAGATTTCAAAAAGCTCAGAGCTCCAGTGTAAACTAGCTGCATGCACACACACACACACACACACACACACACACGTGTGTGTGTGTGTGTGTGTGTGTGTGTGTGCGTGCCTGTACTGCCGTATGCACAGTTAACCTTTTGTGTTATTTGGATTCCACATTTGCTGGGCCCTGTTGGTTCAGTGACATATTTTCTACTCAGACGTTCACTGGCATATATGATGAAGCAGCGGTCACAAGGGCTGGAGCAGTTTCCTGTCTGCGTTAGCAATCCCTCCCTGTCATTGGTGACCGATGATGGTGGCAGCGTTTATGATCCATCTGCCTGACAGAGGGGTCTCTGAAACCCGGCGAGGTGGGAACTCAAAGTGTGGAGTCAGCGATTCACCCTGCCACCCCTCCTCAATCGACAAGCCCACCCTCACATTACAGGACACTCCCCCACTCCCCCCCCAAACCCTCTTGTGCTTGAACTTCTCAGGCTCATCCTGCCTGAAGGATGCATGGGAGGAGACTTTAATAAAATATATCATGTAAAAAAAAAAAAAAAAAGACTAGATGTTTTTACTGGCCACAGGCCCAGCAACTGCAACCCCCTCCCTGCCCGTAATACACAGCCATCTTCTTAACTCTACAACAAGTTTAAAAACTGGCAAACAAGGCGAGTTCTACTGAGAAACCCCAGACTCACTCTGTGTTCTACATGTGCATATTTACCGTATAACTGCCAAGGCTCACAAAAACCCCATCTTTGTTGAGACCACCCCCTCAATCTCACACACACACACACACACACACACACACACACACACACACACACACGAAAACCTCTTTGACACAACAGACCCTAGTACTAGGAATAACACCAAAAGAAGCATGCTTACTCCAGCTCTAACTTGACATGGGTGTAATGGTTTAATGAGGTTAACTGCTTAACAGCACCTTTCATTAAAATGCCTTACGCAGCCTGCAGTTCAACACCTCATTTATCGCACATCTAGGAAATTCAGTCTAAGCTCCTTTCCAAGGTGGGTCAGCAGACCCCCGGAGCCCATCAGCTGACAGTCACAGTCCTGTTTTGAAGCTCCATGCCCCCTTTTCCAGAAAGAAAATAATGTTGCCTTGAGGAGCTCAATATGCTCTAAGAACTCTTAAGGGTGAACAAATTAACAGTTGTCTGTAGCAGGACAATAAAAAATAATCAAGTCACTTCAATATCTTACAAAGCCGGAAGGAATTTTATACATCACTGTATTAATTTCAGTGTCTCTTGACAAAGAACTAATTAAAAGAATGTCAGCATTGTTACCTTGTGCAGACAAAGAGATCAACACCACACTGGTCCCAAGACAGAAAGGGAACCTGAACATTTCCCTCCTCAATAAAGAAATGACTCAGCTGAAAAATTTCAGTCCTTGAAAACATGACAAACACTCATCTTACCCATTCCTCTGAGATAGTTTTAAATGATCCCTCAAATCTCACTAATGAAACACAACCAATAGCAAACCTTGCCACGAGTGCTGTGGCTGAGAGCTGACCGATCACGGAGCAAGCAGGTGAAATGCGTCTGACAGCATCGTCATCCAGCAGCTGGTCGGTGCTCAGAGTATCTTTACCATGTGGCTGTATACATTATAAGTATACAACTTGTGCTATATTTACAGGAGCGTGTCATAGCACATTAGCTGTTAAGACAGGCAGAACCATCTGGGATCAGTCAAGGTTATTGCCCATGTGGGACCAAAGCTATTGGAAGTAGTGCAGACCTAATCAAAGTCAACTTTCCACTGCAAATATTCATGTCACATCATTCTCTCTCATCTGAATTGAATTCTCTGTAGCCACAATTCAAGGCTACAAAATGACTGCCTGGATTAAGATATTTGACAACAAAACGTGCAGCACATGCTGATATGCCAACTGTTTGTCTTTCACAGTAGAGGAAAGCTGAATAAATAAGCAGGGGAGTTTCAAAACAGAAAGTACTGTATGTGTTACACATCATACAAATGTCATCATAGTGTGTGTACACCCATTTGAGGGCATTGTTTCACAAAGCCATGTTAACTTTGACGCAGTAAGAGAGTTGGTGATGACAGTGATCTGAGCTCGCCCTCTGCCCACTCACATGCCCCCCACCCACTAGTAGCATGGTCACGCAGGAGCTCGGGAAAGTGCTCCTGCATTTCACACCCATCACCATGGTGAGGTGGGACTCTGTGCCGTGTTTTATCCATGCTTCATCACCACTTTAACTGATTTACATAACAGATGCCCCCGCCTTTCTCCCTCAGCGAGCGACTTGAAGAGGTAAGGTGAGAAAACATTCAGCTTAACGACGAGCAACACGCCACTCTTTCACTCACGTGTGTGGGGTCACAGCACTGCACACCAAGGCTGAGGGGGGTCACAACACTGCACACCAAGCCTGAGGGGGGTCACAGCACTGCACACCAAGCCTGAGGGGGGTCACAGCACTGCACACCAAGCCTGAGGGGGTCACAACACTGCACACCAAGCCTGAGGGGGTCACTGCACTGCACACCAAGCCTGAGGGGGTCACAGCACTGCACACCAAAGCTGAGGGGGTCACAGCACTGCACACCAAGCCTGAGGGGGTCACA
>JABJVR010047251.1:0-27516 GCA_025773905.1 Chitala chitala | reverse complement strand
GTGATCTGGGATGGGCTCCAGGCTTCCCTGCGACCCTCAACAGGAATAAGCGTTTAAGATAATGGATGGATGGATATATATATATATATGTGTGTGTGTGTGTGTGTGTGTGTGTGTGTGTGTGTGTAAAAAAGTAAGGGACCTAGCATGCATCTGACTGGAGCCTTGTGTTTTGAGCTAGGTTTCTTAATTTTGCGGCAATAAATGATCAATGATAGCCTCATTTACACAAGTTTTGTTGGTCAAATAAATCTGACTGAAAAAATTTTGTACTGAACCAAAGAGTCCTATGCACGTAAGAGACAGAGGACTCGACATTGTGCCAATGGCATCAAAATTAAAATATTTACTTGTCATATCAACCTTAAAAACTACACTTAATCACTGATCATGCTCTACAAAACATACTGTAATAACAAATTAGACGCTCAAAGTTTTCAGTTTACATAGATACAAGTATATACTCTGACTTCAAATAAATTAGAGGTGCTTTGTATTAATGTGACTTTTCATGCATCATAATTGTTTTGAGACAAGATAATTGAGCTCCCCGTCAAGTTGAACACATTAGGATGGACCCAGTTTTTGCAGACACTTCTGGCCTGTTTTGCTCAGATGAAGCAACTTTATGTAAATACTGCTTTTAAATATAAACTCCAGATTATTATGTATGGAGATTTCTTCAGTGGAATTTGCAAAGCTTTGAAAATTGCCTCCCTCGGGTGAGCGGGTCTCCGATTCTCATGTCCCATGACTGCAGAGAACGTCACCGTGGGACATCAGCAATGCTGCTCCTGTCCTACTTTCCGAATCTCCCTTAAAAAAACACGCTCATTCAGATGGCTCTTTATTTTTCAGATGGCTCCCTTCTCATGTGAGATAATATGGTGCACATCATTTGGCTACGATCCTTAAATCTTTATTATTAGGTCTGGGCTTTAAGTTCCACTGATTCTATTTCATAAATTTGTTTTGTGACGGAGCTTTAAACGCCTCTGGCGTTTGTGTGAAGATCATGGGTGATCCTGGTAAATGCTGTAGCTGTAAGTTTCTCCTTTAAAGCCCATACTGTCACAAATCCCTGTAGAACAGACATTACATTGCCTGTTCTCTTTATGTTTAAAATTTTTGCAAATTCCATTTATTTTAAATATAATAATCTGCCATACCTAGATGTGACAGAAATATTTCTGTTGAATCTGGACTCATGGGTTTAGTAAATCCGCATGGGATTTGGACAGGATACAGCATGGATCAGTTTTGAATCAGCATGCAGCATACCAGCATGGTGGCTAATAAAAACATACAAATATTACGAGGCAATGTAGATTCATGATTTAAGTACAGCTCTGAAACTACCAATAAAATGTAATGAAAGAACAGACGTGTATTTGATGCAATTATAAAGATTTACTGTAGATACTATTCCAGTTCCAATTCTTTGCTATGCTTTCAAATGTATTCTAAACACAGAACAAAAAGCATAACTTTCAGCTGTTCCAGACACAGATATTGACTGACTTGTAAGCTACTTAGTAACTGCGTATTTTTGGCCTGATGAAAGGTTCTGCAATAATAATAATAATAATAATAATAATAATAATAATAATAATAATGCTCTTTTAAGACAACCAGTCAAAAAAGGTAACTAAACACAAGAACACCAGAAAAATTCAAACAGCAATGCAGACCCATTACATTATATTTAATGAAAACAAACACAGCAAAACACCTGAACAGTTGTAAATAGTAAATTATATGAACAACCAACAGAGGCACCCAATACCTGTAAATTGTAAAATACTTGATATTGTAGCACTACCACAATTTTTTGTGGTAGTGCTGCAATTCAAGTCACTATTTCCAGTAGTTAGTTGAAAGATACATGTTCGGAGGTGCTGGGACACGTCATCAGATCATCGGTGATGTACCTGAGGTCATCCAGGGTTTTGGGTCTTTCAACATCATACCCTCTAACTCAGGTGACACTGGCAGGGTTCATCAGACCCTGTCTTGTATCCAAGCAGCAGTGGCCCACAGATCACTCCCTTTAATCCAAAGCCACTTGGAGGCCCTTTCCGCAGCCTCCATGGAACTCCCGATGGCTTTCCTTTTCATTACGCAAGTTATTCCAATTCAAGTGACGACCTTGCACAGTGAACGGGCGGCAAAACCTCTGCATCCTACTTCCACCGGCTCACATCGGCAGTGGTCCAACAGCTCTTGGTACTTGGACCATTTCTGTTCATTTGCCTCCTCCATGCGATCCTCCCAGGGAACTGTTAACTCTAAAAGGATTACCTGCCTTGAAGAGAGTGATGTAAGCACCACATATGGTGTCAACGAAGTTGACATCACATGGTTGGTAAACTTCAACTGCCTCCACAAGTCAGCTCTTAGATCCCAGTCTGATGCTGTTGCAAGCAGCCCTACTGCTGTTCTCGGTTGTAGTTGTGGCTGCTCTCCAGCCCTGACAAAGCGAATGTTCCTCTGGCTACAGATATGCTTAATGCTGCTGAAGGTTTTGGAAACGGTCTCAGGCACCGTCTTCAGCATCTGGTCATGTTGCCAATGATAGCAGGCCTCCCGCAGGGCTGTTGGGCAGCTTCTGAGGACATGTTCATGTGAACCCCTCCCAAGGCATTGAAGACATGTTGGAATGTCACTCTTCCCCAGATATGGAGATTTATAGTAATTTCAGCAACGCAAATGATTTATTATTTATCTTCGCTCAGATTGTTTAAATCCCACAAGCGATAAACTCAGCCTGTAAAGCACTGTATTGACAAGGTAAAAGTGTTTATATCAATTTCTTCATTCTTATATAATTTCTTCATTCCATCTTGAATTCTTTTATATGGGGAAGGAGAACTGAAAAACTGTGTCAGCATCTTTGGTTTATAGGTTAAATTCATCTCAAGAAATGGATGCCGACATTGACAAATGAGAAATTTTCATCATATTGCATGAATCTTCTTTAAATATGTTACATGACAGACCCTATTAATACATTCATACTTTACAGGGAACTATCCCATGTCAAAATATGTAAACTTATACTTTAATGTAATCCACAACATAAGCATTTAAATATGTATTATATGAAGACATACACATGGAAATAAAAAAAATGTCACTACAGTCTGAATAAGTAGTTCGATGAACAAACTGAAATTGAAACCCACTTTGAACCACTGCAAGAGTCTTGCCGTACTCTTAGTTCCAAAAAATGGATCCAGAAAATACTCTTTTGCCATGTACAACTCTTTAGAGTCCCTATCGATCGCTGGTTAAATCTCTCACCTTCCTACTTCATCCTTCTTCCACTTCTTGAGTCATGCTAAATCAAAAAGCTCTTCAGTAATGACAAAGGCACCCAAATGGCAGTCTGTTTTTTTATGGTACCGCCTTTCAGGGGCAGAATCCATTCATTTATTCCAGACACGTGGCCAAGGCAGGAAGAGCTCTGGACTGTCTACATGTTGAGCAGTTTAGGCTCCTCAAATTTTAGTTTAATTTCAGCTTCAGGTTTCACGTTTAGTGGTCTAAAGCATGGATAAGATGTAGGTCAGTGAATCAGTTAACTCAGTTGACAGAACCCGTGCTTCTGTTTTTTACATGTCCATAGAAACTGGGGCATCCATGTTCCATAGTAATATGCAAGCAGGTTATCGGTTTATTTCCATTTTTATGTGTTATAAAAATGCAACGCAGAGCAGTCATCATGAATAAAAAAGCATTCGGGTTTTTCCTGAGACTCCATTTAGATATACAACAAGTATTGCAGTTAAAACTGCACTGATGTGCAATGTGGTTGATTTTGTTCATAATAATCTGACCTAAAGTCCAGGTGAAAGTAATTTCACTTTACCATTATCCCCTTTTGTCTTGATTTTATGAGTCAGTGAAACTGAGCTTTTGTTAAACAAAAACAAATCCTGCATTGTCATGACAAGAGTTGAAAAAGTAGCCCAGCATAGCCTTGTTTCAGACTGCTTGTACTGTGTAGGGTCATGGGGAACTAGAGCCTATCCCAGGGAGTCAGGGACACCCTAGATGGGATGCTAACCAATCACAGGGCACATTCTCATAGGCACACACACACACACACACTGTACAATTTAGAAAAAACAGTCAGCCTATAATGCACGTGTATGTATTGTGGGGGGGCCCATGAGGCAGGGGAAAGCATGTAAGCTCCACCCACAGAGAGCTCAGGTGGGATTCAAGCACCAAATCCTGAAGGTGCAAGGCAACAGTGCTAACTGCTGAGCCACTGTACCCCTCCACAACATTTATTTTTCTTATCTTTTTATTCATAACTTGTTAGACAAACAGTCAGATATACACACACCCATTCATTTAAATGAACTATTACTGCAATTATGTTGAAGTGATTTGGGCCCACAAGAGAGAAAAGATGTATCTAAAGGCAGACCTGCCAATCATAGCACAGCTGTTCATTCTCCCATGCACTATGAGCTACTAAGTCTGTAGTTTACCTAAATAACATTTGACTAGACTGTTGAAGAAAACTTTTAGAAACACTGGAAGAGAATTTTAACTAATATCAGGTCAAGCCATCAAACCTATATATGTCAAAGCTACCTGATCTGCATGTGGATCGGAGGGAATGTATTAATGTCAGCCAACAGCCTGTTAGTTATGGCTTTTACTGTTTCCAATGTTTGTAAACTACAATAACAAACAATAACAAGCTATTGTGTTTCCATTGGCTGTTTCCTTTTCTTGGTCACCATGACTGCTGGCTGTCACGGTGGTGCCTGTCAAGGGTTTGCTTTTATTAGTGTGCCTTTTTGTCTTTCGTCTCTGTCCTCATGCATCAGTCTGTCTTTTGTTTTTGCTTTCAGATGTTCATTCATGTGTGGCAGCAGTCAGAGGTCAGCTAAGGTTGATGGAACCTCAAGTCTGACTTCAGTGGACCAGTCTGACAGTCTCGAATGATCTGTTTTACTCTAAGCCAGCATGCATTGCAGAAAACATTTTTTTGTTTGCTGAAACATGATACATTTACTTTGAATGAATATTGTAACGAGAGACATGGAAAAAGAAAAACGATTTTGTTTGTCTCTGTGGTCATAGAGATGTGCTACAGTAAAATGTCATTTAAGCTTTTGGTATTTAAATAGGCAAGCATTTTGCTTTGACCTGCAACACTTAAGCTTTGGCCCCTTCTGTTTTTGAGGGTTACTTGGTCAGACATTTCTTTCCTCTGGGGTAAGACGTTGTTCAAGGTGTTGGTAATACCCTTAATATGACAGGAATGAGTCACTTTAAGATGGATGTGGCCGCATGGTCACCCTGGAAGTAGCACCTCAGTCATGTCCTATAGCAGCACTCTAGCACCTTACAAAGAGTGGCTCCTTTGCTTTTGTGACTGCGTCATGTTCTCACGACATTTAAGACAGACGTGATTGTTTATATTATTATGGATTTCAAGCCTTCTACTCTTGAGCACCAACAGATCAAGGGAGAAAACAAATCTCCTGTGATGAGCAGGATGACTGAAAGGAAAAAAAAAATTATCCATGTGATGAGCAGGATGACTGAAAGGAAAAAAAAAAATGAGCACAACTAATGGAGAATGGTACAGCTATACCATGCTATGCATGTTTTAATCAAAAAGTGGTCATCATTATGTTGGAAATGAACACATACTGGTGAAGTTATCAGTCTAAAAAATTATTTTGTAACTATAAATCTCTCTCTCTTTCATAACTGTCCAACACTCATCTCTTTACCAACAGAATATGAATACGTATTTTCACATAATTCTGCATTTAGGTATTCTTTTCAATAATTCAAGTCACGGTGATTCCTTCTATCTCCAATTTTTCTGTTCGTGAGGATCACTGATTCCGTTCCCCTACAGTGTTTCCCCATCCTTTGGCTGTCTAATCCCCTTCCCTGCTCTGCGTACAATATGCTGTTGGCGGTGGTGATGTGTGAAGGGACGAGGGGGGCTGATGTGTTATGTTTGCTGTGTTGTGTGTCTCCAAGAAAATTAGTAAAATATTTTTTAAAATGAATGGACTGCTGTATATATTGTGTGTTCATTCATTTTGTGCTTTGGGTGGATGGGGGGGGGGCAGACGGGAGGAGGGGCATCTATTATCTGTGTTGAAGTCAGGGAAATATCAGCTTGTTTGCAGATATTACAGAACTGAGTGGTGGGAAGAAGCTCAACAGGCCACACTGGAGAGCTCAGTGTTTAGCACCACCATTTATGGCCATATTAGCATTTAACACTGCTAATTAGTAGCTGTTGGACGCATTAACAACGACGGCTCCCGCGGTACATATTTCCCCAGCTTTTCTGTCATTAGATCAGTCAACAGTTATAGGAACTGATACAGAAATAATCACTTTGAAATGACTAAAGGGCTGAGAAAATAATTAATCGCTCACCTTTAAGCATCACCGCTACTTTGCAGCTTTCAAATTGTGCTGAACAACACTGCCACCAGTGCTGTGCTTGTATTAATTCAATTCAATTTATTTTATATAGCGCCTTTCACAACAATGTGCCTCAAATTATTATTATTATTATTGTTGTTGTTGTTGTTGTTGATGTTGTTATATTCTAGGTGCCAAATATAAACACTATCTTAGCTTTCAATGATGGCGTTTTTTAATTTAAAATGTAAATAAATTCTGGCTACTTAACTGAAATGCTAAAAAAGGCCATATCAATGGAAAACCAAAGTCTGAAACTGCACTGTACGAATTCAAGGTTTATTGAATTGTTGAAAATTATTTTTTTCTTTGTGTATTTGTTGAATTGTTTTCAAGTGTTTATGTAAAGTTATAGCACAAAAACTTATTTAAAAAAAAAGTAAAACTGTTAATTGGATCTGTAAACGTCACATGATCAGCTTTGTGCTCTGCGTGCAATGCGTAGTGACTACAGTACCTTTCCCTTATTTTAGCCTTCTCATAGTTACCTGTTTTCCACTGCATTCTTATGGTGGACTATAACATGTATAGTATTAATTTAGGCACTGAGAAACATGTATGCTGACTCGCTGTAATGCAGCATTTCTGCTTTACCAAACTGGGAATTTGTATTGTTTTTTACCACGTACATTTAACAGTATTGTCAGTTTGGCATTGGCACTCTGTTTTAATTGTTTTCTGCTGTGTTTCATCAGTTTTTAATTAAACAATGGACACAGTCTGTTTCTCTGCATGCAAACTCAGTATTTTAAAAAAGTGCCTCTCGAGACAAGGTCCTTCATACACCATGCACTTTCTGAAGCAAAGCATTTGAATTTGGGAAAATAATTTTATGCCAAGGATGTGTTGCTGTAATTTGCATTCACACTTTAGCCAGCCCCTTGTGGTTTCCATAACATCGTAGCATTGCTGCTGTGTCTGTTGGTACAACTGGAAGAAAAATTTTATCTCAAAAACAAAAATCATTGCTTGTCCTCCAATTGAGTTCCAATGTACGACATATTGGCATGCATCGGACTAAATAAATTTAGAATAAACTCACAGCACATGTAGAGAAACAAGGATGCCATTCTGTACATTAAACATCAAATTTTTTAAATATATAAGAACCTTCATTATGGCTTAACTGGGGCTGAAAACCTATGGAACAGCATGGAACGACACATGAAATGCAGGAAAATGTCCTCCTTCCCATTGACCTGCCAAACATCTGAGATCAGTGTTACTGCATTCCAGATTGTTTCGTTTAAGACATATAATGGATGGGGAATCGCTCAGGGAGTCATCATCATTAACTCTTAATTAACCTATCGACGCACTGCGGATGCTGAATCGCACCAAGGCAAACAAGCATTGTTGGGTTTCTTCAGCGCACTTAACTGAAGGGGTAATGTTAGGACAAAATTAGATGCTGGATTTCCCACCCTCTCTGTCCATATGTCACCCACACAGGCTGCTGCAACAATGGGCAAGCTGTTGTTTTTAATAACACTTTATTCGCTGCAAGACGTGAAGACAAATAAATTTAAGGCTTATTCAAAACATTAAAATATGATGCCAAGACCAATACAACAATGAGAAACAAGATATATAAAGTACAATATAAGGTCAGGTCTAAGCTGTTGATTAAATATTAAATGCACTCAGTTATGACCCAGATAAACACACTCAGTGTTAAATGAGCACCGTCGTCTTTGCTGTGTTGGCAAGCAGTGCATTTACAGCCATTCCTTAAGTGCCTCATCAACAAAGTACCGTATGTTAGAAAAGTTTACTAATTTAACACAGATTTTTACTATTCCACATGAGTACATTAAAACATTGATACCAATCACAGTAGAAACACATTATTGGAGATGCAAAAAATATATAAAAATTTATTTCCTAAACATGATAAGTATCATGCATCAGTTTTTGCATCTAAATTTTCCTTCTGTTTGGCTAGACTTCTTGTTTTCAGTTATTTGTAGTTTCAACTATATCTGAAAATCTGACTGGTGAAATGATGTGTTTTGTAATAGCTTTTAGTCACTCTCAATATAAAATGCAACACCATGAAGAACCTTTCTGTCCACACATTTTGGTCAGGCTGATCAGAGTTCCAACATGCATAGCTCCACGCAGCCTGTCCCATGATGCAACAAAGGAAGCCGGGGATGGAGTCCTGATAAAGGAGAACGAAGGCTAACATAATGTTGAAAGCCTGTAATCGCTCAGGATGGGGGATGGAGGTCCTTGGTCTATCATCAGTAAACACAGCTGCCAAAGTCACAGAGGCTTTGATAAGGTCAACTCAGAATTATAGAGGTCCAGATGACTGCCTCTCCTTTAAACCACCACACATTCTCTTCTTTTTCCCTACATTTGTACACAGATTGGGTTTTCTACTTGATTTTCTGTATGCTTACATTTCTATCTAGTTTTACGTTTTTAACGATTAGTAACACTTTATAATTTCCTTCTTGCTGCTATTAGGTTTTTTTTTTTTTTTTTTGAAAATCAATATTGCCATGTCATACAAGCTGTACAGATGAGGTAGTGGATAAAGACACACATATGAGTTTCTGATTCAGTTATTACTGTAGAATTATTGACTGAGGAAAGTGTTTATTAATAATAATAATAATAAGAAGAAGAAGAAGAAGAAGAAGGCTGGCATCCTGCTGTGGGTGTGCCCCAAAGAATCCCATCAGACAGACTCCTTAGCAGCTGTAACCCTGAACATGATAACTGGTTGGGCAATGGTTGGATGATGAAAACTCTGGTAAAAGTACAAGGTGAGCTGACAAGATAACTAAAGACAAAATATTTGTGCTTAAAATGTTCATGATTTTTACAATTAATGATTATATACATTAAAGTTTTGAAATTAGAGTTTACATGGCAGCATCTGGCACATAAGTGTATAAAAAGAAAAGTTGCATCCCAAATATTTTGACTGCATTAAAAGTCCTCGTCTATACCGCTTCATCCTGTTAAGGGTCGCAGGGAGCCTGGAGCCCATCCCAGAACACATAAAAAAATCCTTTTTACAGAACAGCATTTCCATCATATTTAGCATACGTTCAGTAGCGTCTGTAGGACTGATCATTCAGGGCTTCAGCCCTGTATATTTTAAGCATAGCCCAAAATATTTTCACCTTGAAAAAGGAGGGGTTTGTAGCAAAGCAACAGACAAGCCCCAGGCAAACTTTCCTTAGCCCCTGATCTTTTCAATAGCTAGAAACTCCCCTGCGTGTGTTACAAAGTGAGAAAATGTAATAAATTGAATAAATGCATGCATGTAATGAAATAAGACATGCATTTTCAAAATCCTGCCCACCCAGGTTTTAGAAAGGCATTGCTGTGCCTTTAACCACAAGTCCACCGTAACAACACATTTCAGCACATTTCCAATACCTGACATTTAATCCATGCAAACAAATCAGTGTTGGGGCCTGTCCATCCCAGCAGCAGAGAGCATTTACAGTGCTGGAGACAGGCAGGCAAGGTGGAAATAATCACAAGTCATAGATCACACTTACATCACAGGCAGCAGCTGGTAATGTAGCTATTTCTGCTGTAATAACCAATTTCAGCTTTCACAACTTACCTTTTCTATGGAAGCAAACCTGCAATATGTATTATCATATTCAGATTTTTATGAAGGACACAATTTGTTCCAGAATTTCAGTCTATATGGTACGTATTTAATGTGTACTTGTTTTATGAATAATATTTCTTCTACAATTACTGTAGGCTGTGACAATTTTACAATTTTTCTTTTCAGATGCACAGCTGGATGAGAGATTTCTATTAAGAAGGATACCTGAGTAATGCCAAGTTTAAAATCAACTCACGAGTGATAAGACTCAAAATGTTCACATTATCATTATTAGTAAATCAGAGTCCACCAGAGGATCTACCCTGGCAGCAATCTGTATATGACCCATAACTCTAATCTCAAATATTTACAGTAACTTACTTTTGTTTCAGCAAAATTTAAATATATAGCTATATGCATGCAGGGAATGGGTGTATTTAGAAACAAAAAAACAATATGAAATATGTCTTCATGGTGTTCACTGACATTCCCTTGTGGATAATGCACAACAAAGCTTTTTCCTGCAAATGTTGAAGTTTGTGACCCTATAAAATACACATGATGTTTCACTTATAAAACCTTGCGGTACCAGCAGTGATCTTAGCCAGCTCTGGGTTAGTTTCATTGTGGAAAAATTCTGGGTGGTAAAATAGCTTTCTGTGCAAATCAAAGTTTTGACATCACCGTTTTGTGTTTCTCAAAGCACTTCTACTTTGCTTGGTATTGTTTGTGAAACAGAAGGTATGGCTTTGCGACGTAGTTATTCTTCCCCTAGATAAATCCTGCTCAGAATAGTTTCTATCCAGCGTCACTTAGTACACCAACATCACACTGAAGCTCTGGTGGGGGTTTGCCTGACAGACAGAGATTAGGAATCCCTCATGACCCATCTGTGTTTGGTCAGCTCTGACTCAATTTGCCAGCTGTGGGACAGTAAACATCAGCTCTACGAGAAGATGTTTATTGGTCTTACAGTGAATAAACAACACGGCTCAAACTTTACCCAGCAGCCGGGGTTTGGTATCCTTTAAAGTGAGCTCTGGTAAAGTACCCCACACGTATGAATAAAACCGTAAAACACACACTCACAAAAGACCTTTATAGGCACAATCGCAATGCTTGTAATCCGAAACGTATAAGCATACATAGCTGTTTAGATGAAAATATTAGCACCAGAAACACACAAAAGATGTCTATTTCCTGCAAAAACTTGCACATCAACATGCTATTTATCAGACATAAAGCCTATTTATTTATTTATTTATTTATTTATTTATTTTACTTATTTCATAAACAGTTTGGAAAAATAACAGCCTTGACTCATCTTAAATAGCAAATTGTAGTACACATAGTTTTGTTCTCTGCTGTGGAGTATTTCACAGGAGAAAAACTGCCATTTATAATGTATAAGAAAGGGCAGAGGGTGATTTGATGACTCAAGCACACGCTTTGTTGAAAATGAAAATTGTCCACACGATGTAGTGCTAGCTAAATATGCCTATTACATTTGTTAAAGAATCTTACTTATGACATTTGACTTAAAGTTGTAAGCATGTAAATGTGTCCTGTAAGCTCCACATCTGTCACACTTTAGTGACAGAAAATACCAGATCTTGATTATGGCACAACGTCCAGCAGGCTAAGTAGTTCTTGTTGCTGCATATGTGTGTGTGTGTGTGTGTGTGTGTGTGTGTTTGTGGGTTTCTCCCAGGTGTTCCACTTTCCTGACGCACTCCAAAGGCATGCAGTTCTGGTGAATTTCTGTTTAACTCACCCCTGCTGTGTGATTTTTTTCCTTAGTACATGTGAATGCATAGCAACGGCCTGCTATTACATACAAGGCATACCTAGATTTGCTCATAGTTTTTCCCAGGGTTTCGTGTGTCCCTGTGTTTCTGCTGTTCTATTTTAGTTTATGTGTTTCTGGTGTGCAGAATTTTATGAAGCAGGATATATTTAACTGAAAGTTACAATTGTTTGCAGGGTGTTGGAATCCTCCAGTAAGTTTACATTCATTACCCTGTAAGTTAATTGTAGTTTTAAACTGCTCTCTAGTTCATAGCAATTAATGCAATTAAATAAAAGAACCCACTGGAATCAGATACTTTGTCCTTTATATTTTATGTATAGTAGATGAAAGTAATTAGTTTCACCATATAGTACAGGGGAAAAAAGACTACAGCATAGTAATAAGATGTAATTTGTTAAAATATGATACTATTTCTGCAATTTTATCATTTATTTTTTATTCATTGTCAATAAAATTGCAGGAAAACTATTATCTAAAACGACGTTGTCTAAAATCATTTTAAATGTTTGTACATTCCTCAAAGATTTCAGCATGACCCCATGACTTACTCAACATTCAACACTGGTTTAAATTATATAAAAATGTGTTTTGAGTCAATATAATGACAGGAAAAATACAACCTGTCCTTTGTAATTTTTTGTCATATGCAAAAGTGAAGATAATTATCTCAAGTGATAATGCCAGTAATTACAGAAAAGAAAATGCATTCAAAAATGACTTGCTTGATACTAGATTAACATCCCATCCTTATAAATTAATTGTGCAATCAGCATCAACACAACATTCTTACAAATAATTACTGAACAACCAGTTTCAACGTACAGTGCTTACAGTTGAATACTGAACAGCCAGTTCTAACATAAAGTTGTTCAGATCAAAGATACTGAACAAAGAGCTTTAAAAGACCATACTTATAAATGAACAAATAATAACTTGTTAAAACTTTTTCATTAAAATGAATAACCAGATTTATGAGCCTATTCTCAAAAATAAGACATGCAAAAGAGCTCACATGACAGGCCTTTCTCATCGTGTCACACCTTCGTCCAAGCACACACAGGAGTCGGCTGCCTTTTCCTAATCAAAACCACATTTGATTACGCAGCACTTCAGGTGGGTTCTGTATAAACTTCACGACGGGGGCACATGGCAGATCAGCCACACTGCAGAACTGTTTAACCCAGAGCGAATAGCTCTTTTGCTCCAATGGCAAAAGTTAAATGGAAGCGACCTCTGGAGCTAACCCTGGCAAAACTCCCACAGAAAATAAATGGCCGGTGTGCGCATCTGAGGTGTCGGATATTAAATGTCACGGCAGGGCAGCGGGAGCGAAGCAGCAGGAGCAGGGCAGTGATGTGGCAGTCATCTGGAGTTGTCAGCCTGCATGCAGCACTCATCCAGAGTCATCAGCCTGCATGCAGCACTCATCCAGAGTCATCAGCCTGCATGCGGCACTCATCTGGATTCATCACCCTGCATGCGGCACTCATCCAGTCATCAGCCTGCATGCAGCACTCATCCAGAGTCATCAGCCTGCATGTGGCACTCATCTGGAGTCATCAGCCTGCATGTAGCACTCATCAGGAGTCATCAGCCTGCATGCGGCAGTACAGCATAATGCTAATCTGAAACATATGCTCCGCTGCTGCAGAGCTTCCCTGCACTGACCAGCGCCAGAGCTGTATACAGATAAAAATAAATTTTGTCTCAGTGTCTTATTTTAGCCATTGAATTGTTCTTCCTCTTCCACATTTAATCGTTTTAATCTTGACCACATGGTATGACTAACATTGATCTTAGTGTCTTGATTTCACTGATAAATCACACATCCTTCTGCTGGTGTGGAAGTTCTGTTTCAAGCACGTCTGTTTGCACTTCATTTTTATGTTTATAAATAGAAAATTAATATTTTCTTTAGTCCACAATCAGGTTGGGTTTGACAACATGAAGACAGGGAGAAAACCCACCTCATTTATGAGCCATTGGCATCCAATAATCACATGTTTAAGTAAGTATGTGTTTACAATATATAGTACGGTTATCAGAATAATTCAACTAATAGCACATGACATTCTTCATATCTCTTGTCTGATTTCTTGCATCCTTTTTGTGTGAATATTCACACATTACTGATTTTACAGAGCTCAGTCATTCATATTTTATATCTAGCTCATCTTGTCCACTAGTATAATTTCTTTAGGAATTAAATTCATGTTATAACTTTGCTTTGATTTATACAAGTAAGAAGCAGTACTTCCTGTCATCATGCTATGATTAATGTCTCCAAGGCTGACCTGTTTTAAGTCACTTGTGGAATGTTACCTTACCTTGAAACCTCTGTCTTCTTTTACGTCATCAAGGACTCATCTCTTTCTGATCAACTTGCTTACTTTCTTTCTTTGCATTCAAGCAGTGCTCACAGCTTGCAGACCTCCAAGGGCAGCATGCTAGGACTGAACTCCTGTCCTCATTGCCGTATTTATTGCCAACGTCCTACACGTTCAGCTCATATTTCTGATCTGTGCTGGTGCCTCCAGATGTTTGCGGCTCACACAAGCCCTCACTCACCTGCGCAGGTTTCTTTTTTACACATGTCACCTTTAGGCAGATCCATGTAAAAACAGTAGTACAATAGTGCCGGCATACCTGCGGCAGACTACATCAGATTTGTGATTTGGTGAACATTCTTCCTCTGGATACTTAGCGGTATGTAGCCCCCAGAGTCATCATTACATGGCATACTACCTTTCCAATTTGTCATCTTCCAACCCCCCTACCCTAAATTATGAATTGACTTTTAATTGCAAATGTACCTCATGTCTTCAAAATTGCTTTATTAATACAGCTCTGTAACCGCCGACGTTACTGTCCCTTTCGGTTCTGCATTGTTGCTCGCTTCATTATCTTTTTAACATAATGGAGGCGCAATCAGATGAAAAAACGTAAATGTCAGTTAAATACTGAGGACATAACTTTTAAAACTGCACTGATTCCAAGTCTGTAACAGGAACATTTACTAATTGTTTTATGTTGAATAGCAGAGACTAGGGAAATTCTACATTAAGAGAAACAACGTATGATAAATGTATCTTCACCCTGTCTGGCTAGACAAAGATCAAATAATTACATGTTACTACAAGGTACCATCTTAGATATTAAATGCACATTGTGTGTCTGAAAATCTCCATTAAACAGAACTTAAAAGTTATTGCTGCATTTAAGATTTAAACTCTTATGGTTTTTTTTTTTGAAGGAAAACCTTCATGTAAAATATTGTGTATATATAATACTTGCCAGCTAAAATTTGTAGTTAACACATATACTGTATGTCATACATGTTTTCTGATTACTGTATGTCTTTAATTGCTAACACCTGAAGTATTGATGAGGTATGACATATATGTATGGGGCAGTAGCAGTTTATATTCTGTAGCCTTTGGAGTTACATATTTATCACATTGGCCCTTGTTCAAGGTACTGGCACTTCAGGTAGCTGTTTAAAAGTCTTTATAAATTTTGAGAAACGTGGCTTCTCTACTACACAGAAACACATCTGAGCATTGCTAAAAATTGCATTGGACTTGGCACTGGTCAAAAATGTAAGTATCCTTCTTGTTGTTTTTTTTGTCACATAAGCGACAGAATGACAACAATGGATGTACTGTGGCTTTCGTGAATGACATGCAGATGGCTTCTGTGAAGAGAACATGATAGAAGAGTATAACTAAACCACATGGCAATGATCCACAGTTGCTTACTGATTACGTCTGCTATCACTGCTCCTTAGGATATAAAATCCGGTAAGAGCTACTAAGCATTTTATGTTCCAAATATTATTCCTTTCCGATTATCTTTGTACTCTTCCTTTCTTGTTGTCCTTAGAGGTTAATGGAACCTCCTTAAACCAGGGACTCTATGTTTAGAGGCTAATATGTAGATATGTAAGGGTGGAAAAACTTTCCTCCAATTTTTGCCCTAGATTTCTTTTTTTAGCTTGGTGACTGACTTTAATGTACACAAATATGTGCCCCAACAAAATAGCCCGTATGCTCTGAATAAACACTATTACCAGATCCAGTTAAGGGCCTAAAGTACTAGAACCAAGCTCCCTTTGTAGAGTGTTCTAAAAAGAAGAAAAAAAAACAATTCATATTGTAAGTAATGAGCCCAATTACTGTGTTTCATTTCTTTTTGTTTAAATTATATTGTTATGAGGTCAAACTCTGCTGTGCAGACTTTCTTTTGATTTAAATATTTTAAATACAATCTCTTCTAAATATTCGCTGACACCTCTGTACAGTTCTGTATTCCTATATAAGATGGTATATATTACCTATTACTTTTACATCCCACAAAGCAAAATATAAGAAAGGAATGGATGAAAAGACAAGTGATGATCTACCTGTCTCATGCAAAAAGCACAATCAAATATACATTACATTTTATTCTATGTCAATTAAACAGCAGGCAGTGCTGCAGCGGAGACATTTTTTAAAGCTGATAAAAATGTCAGAGTACAATAAGCATCACGGTTACACCAATGACAATAATAAGCATGATCGCAACAGTGGAGACTACAAAAGAGGGTGGCGTTGCAGTTTCCACTCCACCTGTGCACCCTGAAGAGACGCGTTGTGCATTGTACCATCTAATTTGTCATCTGCCGGAGAGACGAGCTTGTAGCTAAAGCACTCAGCTTCTATTTTCTCTGACAAGAACATGCGGCAACAAGAGAGTGCGTTCACAGGAGAAGGTTTCTGTTCCTGCCTGCAACAAAAGCCTGATGGAAAGCATATATTTTGGTCGGGTCCTCAAAATGGGCTTTGAAAAGGAGGCAGGGCCTCCTGCCCATGGAGGGAGTCCGGGTTCCAAGCAATCCGCGTTTTTGTTTCCGCCTGTGTGACCTCACCCCTTCGGGCTGAGAGCATCTGCGCGCTTAATATGGCCCCAGCTAGAGCCGGAGAGCTCTCTCGCTCACTTCTGGGCCGGGAAAGATCACTGGAGCTTCTTCTCTTCCCAGTCGGCTGTGAGGCAGGGCGCATCACTGTGGAACAGTGAGTGGCGTCTTGCTGGTGAGGCCCAGAGGAGGCATCTGACCCTTTTGTTTGCCATTTCCCAGGTATTGACGTGAACTGCAGGCAGCCAAAAGCCCCAGTCATCAGGAAGTGAACCTTTTTTAACACTATTAGTTTATAAAAGTTCTGTATTGTACTTTTGCCACTCATTGAGAAGCAAAACTTGTTTCAAAGGACAGAGATGAGGAGACTGAGAAGATGAGCGCAGAATTTTTTACAACTTGCATGAGGACATACTGTTTTGTCAGATTAATGTAGTGATACTGGCATCATAAAAGTTAATTAAAATTTCAGGTTTTTATTTGCAGAAAAGTTTTGTCAAAAAGGTTGTCTTACGTGCAAAATCATGTAAGCCACCTAATTTTTTACATGACTATTTTCCAGCAATACTAATTATACTTTTGAACATTTTAATTAAAAGTTAAGAATAACAAATATTCTCATTTAATCCCTGGTTAGTGCTAGTTCCTATGGATGAATTGTATCAGTGTTTTTGCTGCACTCTAGCGCCCCTGTGTGATAGGCTGCAGAACATACCACTGGATCAACCCTCCAAAGGAAACCCATTGACCAAAAAGAAAACTTATAAACAGCAGATTAATATACATTTCTGAGAAAATCCAGGGGCAGCAGGGCATTCCCAGCATCCCACTCGTTTCATCCAAAACATTTGTACAAGAGCAAATAATTAAGACCAATACAAATTTTGTCGAGTCCTTGTGTTTCACTGGCAGACATTAATGCGCCTTTGAGTGGAAGCAGGAAAACAAAGTCGCATTTAAATTTCATCTGCTGACGTTTTTTTTTTCTTTCTGTTACATTTTCCAGAAAAACCCCATTGTGTATGCGTATCAGTAAAACCTGTCTGTTGAATTCTTGCATCTTCCAATATATTGAACTCTTCCTTGTTGTTTGTTTCTGCTTAATCATCACCCCACTCCCCCAAAGCGTGCATATAAAGCTTTTGCATTGCTGCTGAAAGAACAACCAAACATTTCTTCGCTGTCAGCAATTGATTTCCAGAGAGTACCTTTCCCATAAGGCAATGGGTGCCTTTACAGGATGGAGTCTAAATATGGCTCAGAATCCCACAAGGACAGACTCCTTTAACAGAGGAGACAGTCAGTCTGTCCCCCTTTATTTCTGTGGTGGATTTTTGCCCCCCTTCCCTTCGTCACTCCAAGACTTTATTTTATTCCCAGAAAGAAATTGCAAGATAATAATGATAATGGCCTCAGAAAGTATTTGCAATGCAGAACCATAGGGCCCTTCTCTATTTTGATCAGGGCAGCTCTGTTGAAACCAACGCAACAGTGGTAGGATGACTCATAATGTTTAGAAAAGTGCCATGAGCCTTATTAAAGTGACAGGCTTGAACCCCCCCATCATCACCATCCAAACTCGGCATGACGAAGGCAACAGGGAACTCATAGACACACATGTGACATTGAACCTTCAAAACTTGTCATAGGAGGAGTGTTTCATCTGTGACCAATGGTTTCAAGTTCAAAGGAATCTGGGGTCCTGAAGCCACGCATTCAGCCTAGTGGCGCCTGCCCTGTGTGTTAACACTGAACGAGGCAAAAGATCAAAAGTCGGCTGTCGGAAAGTCGGGGGCTGCCTGGATTAGTGCACGGATAGCCACTGTGGAATGGAAAACATCCAGGCCGTTTGGCCCGGCTCTCTCTAAGACCGCTCCCTTCCCTTTGCGAACAGGATTGTAAGTGGGTATCATCCCCTTGACTTCAAAGAAGCTGCCCTGGGCGAAAATTACTACCGCCTAAGGCATTGGGCTGAGCGTTCAGTAGAGCACGTGCCTGAAACCGTATACAAACACGTAGATGATGGCAACGTGTGCCTCGTTCTTGGTCGCTGAGAACAATCTGCTGAACACAGCCATAATGAGAAAGGTGTGCTGAGCGTGAAACAGCCATTAGTATGCGGCTCATAGAAACATTCTGATATCTGCGGGCAGATGAAAGGGCCAAAAACTGATTAACACCGCTGAACCGGATAAATTAATGGGCTCTCGCTAGTTTGTAAATTAGGAATTTTCTTTTTTCCCCTCTCAGAGTAAAGTCACTAAATGTCACCATTAATGACTTCGCTGTAGTTTTGGCTCCTTATTGGTATTTATCTCTGACAGGAAGACTGTTTTTCATTCAGACTGTGTGGCATTTTCTTTCCAGCCTAAGATTATGTTTTTCTTTTGCAAAAACCAGCATGTTAGAAAGACATAACAGAGATTTTTAAAACTTTAAATAACTTTCCATAAAGCCTGGTGTATAAAAACTGTTGTTGTTGTAATCTGTGCAATGTTGTCTTAAACAATCACCGCGATGTGCTGATGACAGAATCTGTTAAGATGTTAAGCCATTCAGTGTGTCCGAAGAACTTCCCCTGCCCACTTTTAGGTAGTCATTTATTTGTGGACACTGAAAAATTCTATCCTAGCAAGGGTAAAGGAGAGAGCAGTTTCATCAGTCATGCTTGTTGTTTTGATGAATGGCTGTTTATCTTTACTGCACCACTACATAAAATGGTACACGGCAATGGAAGATGGGAATTAAATTATGAAAAAGTCTTTATTTATGTATATTTTTAATTGCGAGGATAGCACTACTAACCAACCCATAAAAGACGACAAATGTGCCTAATCACTTATGTGGTAAAGCAATTCTGTTTTATAAGACCGTTCTAATTTTTGTTTTCCTGAAGACTGCCTGCAAGAGCAGAGTGAAACATGTCAGACAGAGCGTGGTCTGTGGCTCTCCGCTGCTGTAGGAGTCAGGCAGGAGGGCCCTCGCGCACAGCCGAGCGCGGTAATGAGATCCGAGGTGGAAGGCTGCGGGACAGCAGATCTCTCTGGCTGCACACCAGCCCCAGACACCCCCACCAAGCTAATGCGCTGGGCCACCATCCAACAGCCTGCTAGCAGTTTGCTCATATGTGTTCAAGAGCGCCAACACCTGGTGTCAGGCCGAGCCCTGGTGCCCTGCTCCCCCCAGCCCAGTACAAACACACACACACACTAGCACGCAAACACATACGTATGCATACGTACGTGTTTGCGTGCTTGTGTGTGTGTTTGTGTGTGTGTGTGTGTGTGTGTGTGTGTGTGTGTGTGTGCTCACACACACTCATTTATACACACACACACCGAGACACAGATATACACACACTCACGCATATGCACACGTCACACACACAGATGTATGTTCGAATGCACAAACACACAGACACATACACAACACATATACACACATTTGTACACAAAATCACACTGACACACAGAGCCACAAACACACACACATATGCAGACAGATGTGCGCATGCACATACACACACACGCAGAAGCACGCACGCACACTCACTGAAGTCATCCCCATAGAACGTGGATCCTCAGATCTCTGTTGCACAAACCAGTCCTAAGTCAGCATGCAGAGGAGGGAAGAGGTGTGGCAGTACCTTAAAAAATAAAATGCCTCTGCACCAGGCCACAACCTTATCTTGTCCCCATTGGTCCACCTAATACAAGTACTGACCACCCAAGGGCACCACAGAGACCTGGGAGGACTGCAGCGGGGAATGGGGAGGGAGGTCGAAGGCGCACAATAAGAATCCTGTCAGCAGCACAGCCGTATTTTGCAAGCTCCCCTGAGGGTAAAGAAAGAACCCGTGCTTGACAGGAGAAGTGGCCTGAAATGCCAGGTAGCGGCACCTCCATTACTCACTAAAGATGAAGACGGATATCGTGTTGGGCTAAGAGCCGCCGGTGTTTTACCTTGCCTCCGCGGAGTCGAGCTCTGGAGACCTGGCGCCTTGTTTGCCAAGCGTGCCGCCGATGGCCCAGGAGCGGGTTTCATAGCTGAATTTCAGCTGCTCTGGCGCCGCCCGCCCGGGACGCGTGTTAGATGTAATATTATCACTGGGGCTGCGGCCGATCAATCACCTGCGGTCAGTCACCCTCAGATGCTGTAGCATCTCAGCGCCATCTCTCCAAGCCCTCTGCCATGGCGCCTATGTCCCTTTTATTAATAACATTGCCTGGAACCATGCCCACCACAAAAATGGGTATCGACATGCCCGACTCTCATCTTGCCTCGCTCTTTGTTTGTTGCAGCAGACGAGCCCTTCCCAGGTTTATTGGAAAAATGTTGTTCCAAGGGTCACGGGGAAGTGTGAACAATAGGAAATAAAACATTGGAAAAGGTTTACATTTCATGAAGGAGGCCAGCAATCAAGTCACCTGAGGCTCAAAAGCCCAATGATATATATCCCTCACTGTCACTAGTGCTTCCCATATTTCTTATATACTGTATATATAGACAAGAACAAGACAAACAAAGAGTGAGAGTGGATTTGCAATGTACCTCCATGACATCTAAGAAATCAGCACTGGGATCGTATATACATTGTCTTGGGGCAGCAGGGTGTCTGAGTGGGTAGGGTCACACCATAAAAACCTGTGGGTTGGAATCTGTCTCTTGGCACTTTGTGTGTTCTTCCTGTGCGTACATGTTTTTACTGTGAGCGCTTGTGTTTCTTCCTATTGTTGAAAAAGATACAGGTCACGTGACTTGGGACGTTTGCACTGAAAAACCGATTTCCCCTATCATGGACTGACTTTTTGACCTATTCTGCCTAGGGTCCAAGTAACCCATGTCCCTGTCCAGTATCAGTGCTTGGAAAATGAAGAATGAACAATTACTTAAGATGTTAAGCTTATAAATACATAGATTCTCAGAATGTGCATATAGTAAAAACTATGATGTTGTGTAGAATACTAGCTGAAGGCCTACATGATAACAGAAAGGTTTGGCTGGTTGGATGAACATTCCTTCAACTCAATTGGACATTGAATGAGGCATTTGCACCAGGTGCATATTTTTGTGATGTACCAGTAGCGCTGGTTCCATAAACGTTCATGATAAAAAGGCCTGACCTCATCTTTATATGTATCCATTCTTTCAGCGGCTGAGCGTTTGACCCCAGCTGTGTAACCATAGCCTTTTAGTTTAAAACAAAAATGGTATGGGAGTCCTTGAAGCAATTTCAAATTTTAAATATGGACAAATAATTTGGACTGAAGTAACATTTTCACACATACGCTATAGCTATTTTTGAATTATGTACGTTATGATATTGTCAAGGAGCATAATGTCTCAAGCCTGTTTAGGGAATAATTGATGGACTGACTGGCAACATGTTTTAAGATTAATGAGACTGTTCTGCTTATGGTGAAGATATGTGTGTGTGTGTGTGTGTGTGTGTGTGTGTGTGTGTGTGTGTGTGCGCGTGCGCGTGTGCGTGTGTGTGCCTGTGTGTGTGTGCTCACGCCTGTGAGTCTTGGAAAAATGAACTGGAACAGAAATATTGTTGATGTTTCACATTGTCTTCCTTGTGACTGGAGGAAGTGAAGCAGCTAAAATCTAATTTCACACATCTCAATATTGTGAGTATTGAATAGGTGTTTACAAGAAGCATAATGTAGAATGCTGAATGTAGTATGTAGGACTGGAATTAAATGAGTGACCATGATTTATGATTTATGTTTTGAATGGTGAAATTAACAGGTTGTTGTAATGAGGCAATGGCAAAGTCTGGCCTGTACAAGCTGTGCCTAACCTTCAGCGTAGAAGACTTCTTAACGTACTGATCAATATTCGACTGATACAACCACCAAAACTTATCACCAAGGACTGATTAATTTTTAGAAGAAACTGAGGGTCATACAGGCAGGTTAACAATAACCGTTATGATCTTATTACAGCCCAAGGCTGGGGCAAGTTTACTTGTGATATTAAAGTATTTTTAAAATTAGGGTTCCCAAACACCTCCTGTATTTGTTTGGGAACTCCTATTATTGTTTAAGTCTTTTGTTCAGTAAAATGAAGCCATAGATTGCTTGTTCATAAGACCAATTAAAATCTAAAACCCAGCTGAACAAGAACAAAATATAACCACTTTTAGAAGTGATTTAAACAGTGAATGCTCAGACTTCTCAACACTATTTTTATTTGATATTGTAACAAAAAACCACCTTGAACTGCCAATCTAAGATTATGAATTATAACAATTTCAGTGTCTTTCTTGCTGCCTAAATAACTTTTTTTTTATATCCTACTTGAAACAAAGAATATTTTTGACCTGTTTATTAGCTGCATTGGCTTGTTTGACCTGTCATACTCCCAAAAATGGTTATATAAACTGGAGTGACCTCAGCAGCTTGACTTGTGAGACAAAGTAGCATGAAAACTCAGTGACAAAAGAAGCTTAACGCATAAACAATCGGAGGGTTGGAAAATTAAACAGTATCACAATACTGCAAATTTATCACAAGCATGCACATTGGGGTCATTGGAAACAAGGTGATTTCTGTTGATGAGAAGGTTTCGGGTGATGCAACAACAATGCAATGATTGGACATAAAAATAGAACTATATTAGCATACATTAATTATCATAATCTAGTGTGAATTATGCCATAAGAGCTTAGAAGTATATTCATATTTATTCCAATCCTCCAGGGACTGCGTCACATCTTGTTTTGTAAGCTGCCTTGTAGCATTTTTGTTTTCATTTAGTTTGTATTTTGACTCTGAAACAATCCCAAGCTAATTAATACACATTTTGGGGGAAAGGTCACCAATCAGCATCTAAGGACATGCATTCTTCTGTCCTATCTCTGAAAAACTATAATAAAGAAAAAATAATAATAGTTGATTCCATACATGACGGTAGGCTAACAGGGAAATTTTCCATTCATTTTTTTATATTTTAAAATTAGAAATATATTTGCAGAATAAGATTAAAAATCATATCCTACATTTTAGTTTGCACTAATAGTAATCACATGTTGTGTGACCAGGAAGGAACTGGGATTATATCATATTACAGGACTACAATGAAAAACGCGTTAATTGTTTTAAAGGGTTTTTATGTATAAGGTACTTCCATTTTATGTAACACAGCATGTGCATTCCTGACACATGGATGACACAAAATAATTTAAACCACAGGAACATAAACCATAACACATTATCAGCAGGTGCTGATATAAAGGACACAAGCAGCTTTTCAACAGCCTTTAAGGCAATTGCTCCAACCAGGAAAGAGTTTGCTGTTGACCCTGATGGCAATATTGAGTGCGGCAAACTGTGAGGTGGAATGTTGAAATCAGCTAAAACAGACCCGAGAAGGTCTGGTTCTGACACTGGCTGTGTTGCTTGTAGACTTCTTTTTACATTCCCCTCTGGAAGTGATACTGATTGACTTGAATGCTCATCCAGACATTTTTTTCTTCCTCTCAGCTCAGGACTTAGAGTGTTTAATCTTCACTCTATGCTGAAATTTTGCAGAGAACTCAAATAAAATAAGAGTGAAACACCCTTTGTGAGACATAAGGGCTGTCTATATTCTCAATTTTTCCATGAAAGCAGCTGATTCTGCTGTATTTAACTGTGCCTTTCCCCATAATCAATCATAATTAATTATTATTATCAGAGGAATAGGAAACTGAAGACATTGGATTTGAAAACCAAATGACTGCTCTACTCACACCTTCAAACAGCCTTTGGTTCCATGCAGGAAAAGATTCAGAATTTGACACTGTGTAATAACACAAGTGAGTCTTCCTTGGATGCTGGAAATGTAGTGTGTGCTAACTGAATTACATGGAATGACCTTGCTGAATTTACCTGTGTCCACTCCTGCCAACAACTCTGTACCTTTATGTAAGTGAAGGTCAATGTTCTTGTTTGACGTCATGACCTTTTATAATAACTGCTTCAGCATTTCGAAATTGATTTGTGTTGGACAGGTATAATGTGGCAAAAGCAGAATAACCACATCACAGACTCAGTATTTGAAGTTAGGACTCGGGATTGATTTAACAGGAGCATCCTGACGCCTCTTGGAATGGACTTCTGGATTTGTGCTATGCCAAATTTAATTATACTGACGAACAGCTGGCTCAAATTTTAGTCCTTGTAAAACAGAAATTTGTGAACTGTCTTTAGAAGAAACAAAGTTTTTTGCTGTTAGTGCTACGTTATGAGACAAATGAATTTCACTGTGTTACAGTTGTGTGGCAGCCACACCTCCTCATTTTTGGTTCTTGTTTTGTTTGCTCCCTTTACTTTCGCTTCATTCTGCACACCTGGCTCTAGTCTCCTGTCTCCTCTGTATTTAAGCCTGCTAACTCGCATGGCTCAGCCTGTGGTTTGGTCCCTAGTTACACCTAGTGTGGTTCATATTTGGTCCCTAGTGATGGCCTACTCTTGCTAACGGCCGCTTGTCTTTCTGTTTGTCCCAATTATTGCAAATCGCGCTACATCCAGGTCGTGTGTTGTCCTCGTTTGTGCCCTTGTTGTTTTAACGGGTTGTTTCTCCCTGCCTATGCATTCCCATCCATGTCTTCTTCTGGTTCTGTTTTCTTTTGCATTAAATTTCCTGCCTTAGCTTTCCCTGTTTGTAGTTTGTAGCCAGTTAGTGTTGTGTTTCTTTTTAGTTTTCCATGTCCTGCTTAATAAAACACTCTGCAAATTAGTCCTTCCCTTGTCTCGCCTACGTTGATCATGCACATAAACGCTACACCTATATGGGTACTTTATGATCAAAATGATATTATTCTCCACTCTACCCCTTCAGACCCAGTCTATTGGGATGGAGATAACATTTTTTGGAATAAAAACCTTTTTTCACTATTACAGTATAATTTTTTTTGATCTGATAAGGCAAAATAAAATCAATCAGTGGAAATAATTTGGGACTAAAGGGCTTAAGGTACTTCCATATGTCTGACGTCCCTCCTATTTTGATGTGACGTTTGACAAATACTCCACAACAAACATGAAGGCAAAAGTATAGCACATGGTTTAACTACAGAAAGAATTCATAATCATGAGCCAGTCCAGCAAAAAGGTTGTAAATCCTAAATGGTCCATCTGAGATCTGGACAAGGTAACTGGAACAAGAAGAATTGGGTCACATGACACAAAGAATAGGTAAGAAAGGGCACCGTAGTGCACAGAACTGCCTTCATGGATACATTACTGAACAAAAGTAAACTGACTATAAAGAAGTACAAACCACACACTAAACACTTTGCAGCACATCCAAAATGCAGCAGCTAGAATTAACACTGGAAGCAGAAAGTACGACCATGTAAGTCCAATACTATCCTCACTCCACTGACTTCCTCTTAAGTACAGGACCGATTTCTAAGTTCTCTTGTTAACATTTAAGGCACTCAAAGGCAACGCACCAGTATATCTAACAAATTTGATTAACATATATACTTCAAATCATCCCCTACGATCGCAGAATGCAGGACTTATTGTTCCAAACATATATAAAAGTATTGGCGCTAGAGCTTTTTGTTACAGATCCTATGGTATTCCATAATCTATGGAATAGTCTGCCTGGATATGTGTGGGATGCTGAATCAGTCTCAGTCTTTAAATCCCGACTGAAGACGTACTTATTTAATTTAGCCTTCCCACAACAGTCTCCATAGCTCTGTAATTAATGCTGCTGGCACACGCAGTACATGCCAATATAACTGTGATATTTTGCTATAGGGGTACTGGTGTTTATATTATTTACTAACCCCTCTCTACAATATTTATTTGTGCATATGTGTAACCAGTGCTAGCAGGGCACCATCTGAGCAGGATGCCTTGTTAGAGCTGCTGATACCTAGTGTACCCCCTTGGATGAGGCCTTCACCCGAGGGACACGATGAGCCTGTTGAGAGTTACTTCAACACCTGGAGCTCTATATAGTGCTATTTACATTCAAATTCTCAATAATTACCTGTTTATTCTGTAATGTTAGCATGCCCAGGAGAGGCTGGTCAGCCAGTCAGCCTTGGGCCCCCAGAGGTTTTTTTACTTCACACTGTGGAGGTTTTGGTTCCTCTCCGCTGCTGTTGTCTGGCTTTATTTGTATTGCTGTTGTTCTGTAAGAACTGCAATTTCTTCTGTAAAGTTCTTTGAGGCGCTATAAACTGAACTGAACTGAACTGAACTGAACTGAACTGAACGAGTAAAAGAAGGAGCATTAAGAAGTTGCAGTTATATCCCATACTTCATTATTGATGAAGACTGGTTCCAGGAGGGCTGTTGTTGTGTAGCAGGAGAAATGTCAATCAGTGTTGTGCATGGTGTGTTACCATGTGATGTTTGCAAAAATGAATCATGTGCTTGACTGAGTGTAGGCCAAACATTTTAACTTCATGACTGAGTCTTTGCAGTTAGGGTTGCCACCTCTCAGATTTGAAAATAAGGAAGAGGAAAAGGAGCAACTGCTCTGCTACACGAAAGCAACCCTATTTGTAGTAGTATGAGTTCAGGGCAATAGGAAGGCTACGGTGGATTTAGTTAACAATAATTATAGTTTCAGTATTGTGTCCACCCCAGTTACAGACTAAAACTGAAAATATATATAAATTTTTAAAATACTCTACACAATGTCATGACTTTAAGCATTTGACACACCCTGTTCAACAAGCAGTTCAGCTGATACCAGTGGTCCAACTAACAGTTCTGCAAGGATCAGCAGTAATAT
>JABJVR010047250.1:22806-63304 GCA_025773905.1 Chitala chitala | reverse complement strand
GTGTGTGGGAGATTAAATCCTATCTATGGCAGTCAGTCATACTAAAAATGTGCAAAAAAGACAGCCTCCCTTCAGAATGCCAAACTGGAATGTTTTATAACACAAGCCATAGATTTATTAAGTGCTGACCAGGCTGCTTATGTATGTTTAATATCATCCCAAATACATTATCAGAATTGTGTGGGGCAAGATAGCGCCATAAGTACAAAGACAATGGCATAATTATTTCTGTCAAACCAAAATAAGTTTTTGGTATTGTGCATGCTTAATAAAAGAACTGGCTGGAAGTGTTGTTTGAAAGAAAGCCTGCTCTTTGCATGAGGCTCGGGCTGCCACCTTAGTGGGATTCACTGACTGGATGCTCTTAGCTGAGGCTGGCAGCATCTATGTGTTTGTGCATGATCCTCTGTGCCACAGATGGTTCTGCTGCCTCGTTACCATGGAACAGCATGCACCCGTTACCACGGAACAGCATGCGGTCCACTCCGACAGCTTGGCTTCCCGGGACTCTGTACTGTCCCTGTACTACACACAAAACTACCTCCCTTTGTTTACATTCTGTCTTTATTGTGACTTTTTTATTATTTTATCACAGTCCAGGCACTGAATCTGTTAACCTGATTGTTGTTCAGTTATTCAGGTATGCCCTGCAGATGTACCTACTAAACCAGCAATACCTGCAGCCCCTCAAAAGCACTGCCAATGTTAAGTATTGTCATTCTTTCATGGGGAGTATGAAGCAGTTTGACAGTTTCCTTGTGCTTTGTGGTCCACTGCCTGACCTAATCTGGCCCTCCTGTGCATTGGTACCCAGAATCCCTTCTCAGTATTTCTGTTCTTGTCTGGTTTTTCTTGTGTTTCAGACAGTTCACCATGGTTTATGACCATTTTCCCAGTGTTTTCAACCTTGATTTCTGGATTATGATTTTGGATAATGCCTGCCTTGAAGAAGTAAAAATGCTAGCTCTGCAACTGGGTTCATGTGATTCTGTGGTTGACACCTTCATTAAAAAATACTTCTGTCTACCTTTTGCGTAATTGTATGTCATTTTAAGTACAAGAGCATCTGTCCCAGACAGATTGATATGGAAGGTTATTGAATGAGTAATACTGCTGAGCTGTTTTCTCACTTGATTGCATGATGAACTATTTTGTGCACATTGAAAGCACTGTACAAGATAAGGTAAGATAAGACAAAATAAGCCTTTATTAGTCCCACACTAGGGAAATTCACAGTGTTACAGCAGCAAGACACTTTCTAGGTACGGAGTATTAACAAAATACAAATAATATACATTAATAGAAATGTAGCCAAATAATACAAATAATGATGTGAAATGCTCCTCATTAGGATACTAAAACTGTAGAATATACTGCACACAGATAATAATTATAAAGTAACTACTGTTCACATTCTGTAGATGTGTAGGATCTATTGAGAGCAGTGTTGATTGTACAGCCTAACAGGATTCTGTTCCTTCACACACTTGGAGTAAAGCAGTTGGTTACTAAAGGAGCTGCCTAGTGTTCTCAGAATCCCACGTATGGTGTGGAACTTGTTCTCCAACAGGGATTCTAGCTTAATTAACATCCTCCTGTCACTCACCACCTGCATTGGGTCTAGGGAACTCCCCAGGACAGAACCGACCCTTTTAACAAATTTGTCAAGTCTCTTCCTGTCTATTGTCAAGATGCTGCTGTCCCAATAAACCACTCCATTAAAGGTGGCCAGTGCCAGCACCATGTCATAAAAGGTCCTTAATAGTGCCCCACTCACTCCAAATGACCTCAGTCTCCTAAGCAGGTAGAGTCTGCTCTGGCCATTTTTGTAAAGTTCTCTGGTTTTGTTTGCTCAGTCCATTTTGTTGCTGAGGTGAACACCCAGGTACTAATAAGAGTCCACCATCTCAATGTCCATTCCCTGGATGTTCACTGGTACTGGAGGGGGGTGTCTGTGTTTGCATAAATCCACCACTAGCTCATTGATATTCCCTGTGTTGATCTGGAGGCTGTTCTGCAGAAATCAGGCCACAAAGTCCTGGATCAGTTTTTTTGTACACTCTGTCATCCTCATCTGTGATGTGCCTGACGATCGCAGAGTCACCAGATAACTTTTGTAGGTGACAATTTGGTGAATTGTACATGAAGCCAACAATATACAGGGTGAAGAGGAACAGTGCCACGAAGGTTTCCTGTAAGGCCCCTGTGCTGCAGACCACCATGACAGACACACAGTTCTGGGCCCTCGCATACTGTGGTTGGATGGTGACCACATGCTGTTGTCAGTTGTATTTTATATTTGGTTATTTTCTCAAGAACACTAAAATCTCATGTTCTGCTCCTATTCTTCTTTGGTTATTTTAAGGTTCCATTCAGTTGCATTCTATACATGACTGGCTCCATTCATTTAGATTCTACAGACAACAAATGATTGGTTACATGCAGTTGTTTCCTCAGTGTACCTTGAGGTGGAATGACACAGTGTAATAACATTACAAGGACTTTTACAATATTTTTACAATTTGTAAAAAGTGCATTGTTATTAACCTTAATTTTTACAGCTGACTACAAAAAAATAGCAATACACCTGGTGTTAGTTTTTGCAGTAATGATTAATATTCTAAGGCAGAGTCATAGACATGAGCTATTTATTAAATATGAATAACTTCACTTTACCCGTGGTACAACTAATATGTATTCATATTATAGTTGCCAGTAGGCCTCTAACCTACCAAAGGCTATAAAAACACAAGGTCACAGAATCACAAGTGGATGGTTTAATGAAGTGCTGCATTAGGGTTAAAAAGACAGAAACCCCTATTGAAGTGGTGCACAATTATGTTGAATCATCAAACAGAAATATACCACAACAAACAGACATATGTGCAATATACAAACTACAAGTACGTTGTGCGAAAGCGTATAAAGTTTTTAAAGTAGGTGGAAAATGAGAAAATTTATGACTGGAGTGATATTGCAAGAAATTCCAAGAAGAGTTACTGTATAAATTTGGTTGCAGAGACAGCAGAGCAAGGTGGTGGCAGACCAGTAACAACGGAATACAGTTCCCCATGTAAGAAGAATGCTAGAACATCTCTGGAAACAAATTCCTCAGTATGGGTCTCTGGCATAGGGAAACGTAGAATAATTTGTAGCATTCTGGATTAATACTTTGAGTAATCTTGCTTTCTGCTCTTTTTCCCTGCATTCATATAGGTTTCTAGGATCTGACAGACATTTATCATAATCTGGTGCCTCCAAAGGCCTGAATAGTCATCAGTCTCTGTGTACTACACAAGTACCATCATCAACTAACCAGTCTCTCAAAGTCTGAGAAAAGTTGTAAAATCATTACATTATAGCATATGATGTACTAAATTTCTATTTCTGATTTCAAATAGATCCCTCACGTACCAGGTTTCCAGGAGGGTACACTGTTAATTCTCCATGTGCTAGATGAAGAGAGAAATCAGGCCTTTGTTACAAAAGTGTAATCCAGGGTTTATTTTAAGAAGGACCCATCATTATTGTTGTTGGCTTTATAGTTATTCTTTTTATATGCCTGTTGCAGTTATGATCTGTCTGTATTTAAAAGAATTTAAGGTGTTATAGTTGGAGAGTGTTGAAGAAAGCCAGCAGAAAAAGAATGAAATTTGTATCTTAGTATGTAAATAAATAAATAGGGCATTGCTAAATATTCCAACTAGTTAAATGATGGCTCAGTAATCTGATCTCAGAGTGCATGTTTAACAAATAAAGCATTGTTGTAAACCAAATTTACCTTTCTACATACCTGTTCAGCAACAATTACCCTTTTTTACATTAACATAATTTGCCATAATTGGATTTTCCTGGTAATGGGGGGTAGTTTGATGTACCCACAGATAGAAAGTGTCACACTTAATCATTTTCATTGTGCAGATGTTTGTATGCTTGCTTGTCAAAGGTGTCTATTTAAAAATGGATTTTACAATAATTTTATGATTTAAAAACCTCAACTTGAAGAAAGTGTAATTGAATTATTTTTTTCTCCCTACTCCTAATGGTATGGTTTGCAAAATATCAGTCTGAATAGTTAATCGTGTTACTTTCAGAGGCATGAATGTATTGTCTCAGTACTGTAGGGCTCTGTATAATGAAGATGCCACTCATAATTTTCATTAGGTCCCTGCAGAGATGCTTAGAAAAGATGCACTAGGAAAAATTCTCTGTTATGTAGCATGAGAAATTATTGTGCAGTGCTCAGTAATTTTGATGTGATGTCAAATGTTAATATTTTATCAACAACAGTTATTTTACTGAACAGACCAGTTGCAGACATCTGAAAGAAAAAGAAAGTGCAGCAGCCAAAACAAGATTCTCCCATTTCAGATGAAAGTGTAGCAACAGATATAATTACATTAAATTTTTTTATCTGAAATGTTGAAAAGCTATGTTATGTCAGTTAGTCGGGAACAATTATAGTTTGAAACATTCAGCTGTGAGTGTCAGTGATACTTTGTGACATGGGTAATCCTCAAAAACAAGTACTGGGATATAAACTTTATTAGTATTCTAGGTACCAGCTGTTTGGGTTTTCATTGACCTAAAACAGGTGGCCCTCATAAATCTCCGGCTTCTGTTAAACTGTAATGTAAGTGAAAGATTATTCCTTAAATGTGTGTGAAGCAGATATAATGAAGCAGAAGAGCTAAGACCTAAGTATGGTGCTTGGGTAGTTTTCAAGCAGGATGGAAGTTAATACAGCCTCTAAATCTCCTTCATATCACTTTATCTTTAATGCAGTTTTTTTTTCTTGAACTTTCCAACCTTAATAATGTGATGTACCTAATTTATACTAAGATATGATCTTGAAAACACAGTGTGTGTAGTGACAGCAGCTGGTTTGAAGCAGCCTTTACAGTGAAGGAATCAGCAACCATAGTCATTCATATTATATACTTAAGTCAGATTTATCAGTATAGATACGTGTGTGTGTGTGTGTGTATCTGTATACATGAGTACATCCTGCATGCAAACTCTAAACACACACACAAAGTGCCAGATTTGACTCTGTGACCTTGGAGGTGTGGATCAACAGCACCCACTGATCCACTGCCACCAGTCTATGTGATAACAAAGCCATTATCAGATTTAAATGAAGAAATTAATGAATTGATATTAATTACTATGCATTTAATTGTTTCCATGTCCTTCTGTGTGCACACAATAATGTAGTGCTCCCTATGTAATGTTTTGCTTAACCCTTGTGTGGTTTTACCATTCTATATATGCTTGTCTCTGCTGTTAAACATGACGGCAGGACATTTTTGACCCTTGAGACAACACTGAGGTTAATAGAGTAATTCAACAGTGTCCATATAATGCAGATAATTTTCATATTATATTTTTCTGTCATGACAAACATATCTATTTCAACTAATTTTGGGTTTACTCATTGCTTTTTTTTTCAAGCGTCACTGAGGATTTAACCTACACTCATCTTGAAGTAGAATGAAAGACTTAATAAAAACTGCTTTCATTAGTGACTGGGATCATGGCACCCTTTGCTGAAAATAATTTACTTGACCTCCAATGTTGGTGCACACAGGCATAAAATTAACATTGTGTATTACAAAAAATTACTAACCTTACAAAATAAAAACTCACTTGAACAAACAGGGATTAGTTTACATTTTTTTTGAGTTTTGTTAATCCCATAGGAATATTATTTCTCAGCATTTAACCTGTCACTTATGGGAGCAGCCGGCAGCCATTATTTGGCAAATGGGGAACAAACACAAGTGTCTTGCTGAGGGACACTGGACTGGGATTTGAACCCAGAGGCTTCCACATGGCACCAGTATTTTATATATATATATATATATATATATAATATATTATTGAGCTCATTCCCCTGTCTTTTGCTACTATAAAAGTTGAGGCTTACATTTAGACAAAATATAAAAACCCTATATTTTGAATTTTTAAGTAGTTCATATGGTAAATTTAAATTGCAATTATTCACCAGACTCTCAAATGTATTTGTGTATTCTGTTTTTGATGTCTGTGGTGGGTTGGCGCCCCGCCCTGGGTGTCCCCTGCCCTGCGGCCTATGTGCTCTGGAATGGGCTCCAGGCTTCCCCGTAACCCTTAACAGGAATAAGCGGTTAAGATAATGGATGGATGGATGTTTTTGATGTTCCACTTCATTCAGCAGATATCCTCAAAGACTTTAAGTGTATAAAACGCATGACCCGCTAAGAGCTACAGCGCTACTCACAGGTCTGGTTTTCTAGTCATAATGGTTGCGTCATGTTTCCACATTTGAGTTTGCAGATTAATCTCCACATCAGAATGTTATTTGTATCTTTTGGAAGACTTAAGTAATATGCATATCAGAGATAAAAATGCACATTTGTTATAAAAACCTAACAGATTAAAATTACGTGTTCTTTACTGTTGGTAATTAACATATGTCAGAATATGTCATTCAAGAGTTAATCTTCATTATTTTAATTATAATTAAAATAATGAGTTCTTAGGTCAGAAGCAGATAATGCTCATTCTATAAGTAACAGGTAAGATGAATAATAAAGATTTAGCAAAGTCTTTATTAGTGAACATTAGTTTTGTATAATGGTTTGGTATTTAATTCTTATTTGCAGGTGTAATGAACCAGTAGGGAAGTACAGGCAAAGACATGGGGTACATCCTGTGCTTTTACTAAATTGTCTCTCATCTCTTTAGTTTCCACCGTCAGATTTGGCAGGATTCATAATTGTGAAATGACCTGACAATGTAAACTTCTCATCACCCTCTCTTAATCACAGATGATCCAATGTGACTCAGTATGTTCACAGATGGTGAAACAAGGAGGGCCTCACATTGATGCTGGTTCCTGCTAAGAAACAATAGGCTATTATACTCTTATTCTCTGTAAAGCGCTTTGAGGCATGCTGTTGCGAAAGGCGCTATATAAAAATAAATTGAATTGAATTGAATATTATAATGACAACAGTTTTGCTTGGCTGTGTTAACAAACAACAACCATGAGTCAGACCAAACCTTAAGCCATACCAAACCATGAGCCAGACTAAACCATGAGCCATACCAAACCATGAGCCAGACAAAACCATGAGCCAGACTAAACCATGAGCCATACCAAACCATGAGCCAGACTAAACCATGAGCCATACCAAACCATGAGTCAGACCAAACCATGAGTCAGACCAAACCATCGTTGTTGTGTGTAACCTGTGTTGAAACAGACACAGGCCCAGTTGTTGAAAAGTAATCTGATTGGATTTTGGATTTTGGATTGGATCAAATCTTGAAAAATGAGGAGGAAATGAGATTAAATCATGTAATCCATCGTGGTATCTGTATGTGTTGTTTAAAGCTCTTTAGTAGGACTGGGATATGTGTGATGCAAATTTAAAAAAAGGATTACTCTGATCCCAGGAGAAGGGTGGATTTAGGATGGATTTCAGGAACCAAATGTGATCAAATTTAAGAACTGGTGAACTAATACATTTGTGTCAGGTTTTATATATACATGTATGTATATTTTGCACTTATTTTGTTAAACTGTTAAAGTGTAGATAAAATATATATTAGGCAACCCAAGGCTGTCAGAAAAGTAAAAAACCAGAATTTTCTACCTTAAAATTTCAGAAACAGCTCTCAGTATCAAAAGAATATAATATAACATTTTATCTGTTATCACTGTATACTAAATACTATGGCAAAATCAATGAACCAGTAACAAGTAGTGTCTAACAACTGCATCCCTTATTGCACATCAGGTCTGAATGCTGGAGGTTCATGTGGGTCTTTTACAGGCTCAGGTGCTCTATAAAGGTCCTTACAGAGAGGGACACTGTGCCTGGCAGTGATACTGTGCAGGACGATGCTGGCTAGTGTTTTGTGGCTCCCAGTATTTCCACTTGCAAGTAGGTAAGGCCTGCAAACTGCCTCATCAGAACTATATTTAAGTGCTCAGTTGCACATGTTGCAGTGAACAGTGTTGAAGCGTAACTGCTCAGGTGTGTTTGCTACAAGAAAAATGGTCATCGGTCATCGTAGGAGGGGATAGGCGTTGTCTTTTAATATTGTGTCATCCAGTTGGTTAGACTGGCACTGTCTGTATAGAGCACTGTCCCTCAAGATACGAGCATCATGGGCAGACCCAGGCTACTTCACCATGCAGCTTGTAATGATGAGGTCATCATTGGAGGTAGATGCTGTGCCTGTACTTTCGGTTGATGTACTCCCACTCCCTGTCATGAGGTACTTGTATGTGCATGAGTGAAGTCAATTACACCACAGTATTGGACATGTTTCCCAAAAGAAAAAACTTGTGCTTGATTTGGGCAATTTGGTCATCCTTTGGAAATGAAACAAATTAATTTGCCAAGATGACTAATGCAGTTGACACAGCTTTCACAACATCACTCACAGCTGATTTGCCCACTCCTACATCGTTACTAACAACTTGGATAGAAAGTCCCAGATGCACAGAAGTACACAGCAATGAGGCACTGTTCTTCCACAGACAGAGCATGACTACCCCGGGTTCTGCATTTTGGCCTGATAAGGTCTGCAATGTATGTAATATCTGCATTTCCAAAGTGAAAACAAGAATAAGTTCTTCAGTGCTATGTTGCTCCAAGTAGTGTTGTATGCTCAACATACACCCATTGACAGTATCCTCTTCTACCAAACCAGTGGTGGCAATAGACAATACCTGCCATGTCAGTGTGTCTTTGAGTCCTCTGAGAAAGGCTAACTAACATGGCTGTGTAAATGGTCTTTCCAAAAACACAGCTATTAAGCATAATGAAGCTGATGACTTTTGCCATGTATTTCATGAAATCAATCAATACACAAGGCCTATATACTCTATGTTCTTTAAAAAAAAGGTGAACCATAGATACAAAAGGAGATAATGTCACTGTTGCAGAAACCCACACACTGGTGGAGGCTGTTAGGTGTCATTATAGTAGGATGTTATAATTGTTCTAATGGTGGCAATGTGGCTAACAAAAACAAACAAGACATGTGGCATGAAAACACCCTAAATGTTAAAGCCATGGGATCTGGACAAAAGAGGACCGCTGTGTAAGTGAAATTTAGATGGAAGAATCTGAAGGGCAGGGCAACAAAGGACCATACTGAAGCCAAAAGACCTCAAACTGGCAACAAGCCCTTCAAGACAGATGATTACATAGATGTGGTTCTTGGCATTATTGGAGGTGAAAACTCACAAGCTCTGCATGGAATTCAGGGTGTTGTAGGGGATGGTGAGTCCACACTTGCAGAGAAAAGTGAGCCGGTTCCTCCCAGTGCAGAGGACACGTTTATTTTGGATCTGAGCCATGTTATTGAGGGTGAAATGGGTGGATCCTCACTGGTAGAGTAGTTCAGTGACAGGACTTCAGAAGAGAGGCCAAAAGCATTCTTTACAAAACAAAGGATGTTTTCGCAGGGCATGTCCTTTGGTATTACAGGGGCTTCAGATCGACCCCCATTTAACATTTTATCCATTTTAAGGATATCGAAGAGACACTTTATATATGTATATGGACTTGTGTGTATTTTAAAAGAGAGGTTGTGTTCGAAACTGTTTTGCAGATCTAAGTAGGTTTAGATCAAGCCAGGCATCATCTGCGTCTCTGGCAGATTGAAGCTACGGTTACTCGTAACTGCAGGGAAATTTAAATGACAAGTCTTAACCTTAATGCAAGTCCTTTTAAACTAGTAGCCAAGGAATGTCCTTAATTGTCCTAAACACGTCCTGGCAAATGTGTTTCTGATAAAGTATACATGATGAAATCTCTTGTCTGCTGCACACTTTTTGTCACCTGGCATCATCCTGAGACCCAGACACCAATTCCAGTGGAAGTGGTGAGAAAATCGATTTGATCAGATATGGAGCTTGAAGGAGAGCTAATGTGTTTTGCTGTCAGAACGAGGCATGCAGGCATATCTGTTTGGCAGGAGACAGGATTTTAGTCACACCCTGACGTGATGCTGCTGTTGGCACCTCTGCATGTGGCTGAGATAATAACACCTCCCTGTCACGATTAAAGGCGTTTTGCAAAGCTGTGCTGCAAAGTGTGCTTTTAGCCATTGCATTTTGATTGATGTGAATATTTCTACTCATTTTTATATTTTAGTGCTAGGTTTGATTTGTAAATTCATTATGATGCAATTTTTCAATTTTAATCCTTTAAATTTGTGTAATCAAAGCTATACCTTCATCAGTAAATGATGTTTCTGTCTTGATTTGAACGCTGAATGCTATCATGTTTTAATGCAGATTTTAATTTTCCAGATTCACAAAGGTTATAACATTTTTTATTTTATTTTATATATTATTTTATATTTTAATTCTTTAGCCTTTATTAAGGCTAAAGAATTAAAAATATATATATTTGCAGATTATGCTTGCATAGAGAGACTGCTAGCACAGAAAGATGCAAACAACAGTATTGTTCAGTCTCATTAAACAGGAGTGGAAAGAGCATGGCAGACTGCCTTGGTCCCTGTGGCCCTCAGAATCACGTGCTGATGTTGGGATCTTGCTTTTGAAGTCATCAAGAGAGAAATCCCGGCAGGACATAATGCATACATAGCGATGCTTGTTCTTACAAGTTGCCTGAGTAACCAGCTTTGTGAGCTCACCTCCCCGCCCAACCATTCACAACAATTTTCTTGCCTCCTCAAGGGCGGACAGGTTCACTGTAGTTGCCAATGACCTGACAGATACCACCAATCCTTCATATATTTGAGAAGAACAGTGGCTGGCTGACCTTTCTGCCTTTCAGTAGCTCTGTGTGCTGTGATGGTGAATGACAAATGTGCCCACAGTGTTTGCTTTTCATATCTTGGTGAATTAAAAGGAAGTAAACAATAGCTGTTTGTATTTAGTTTTACAAATATTTACATTTAAATTCGAGATAGCATGCCAGGCAGTCGTGAGCAAGATAAAGATAAATTACTGTTTCGATTCCAAACTCAGCATCCAATTGCAAGTACATCTTCATGACCTTTATCAAGATGTGGAAGATGAAACCTGGAGGACAACAGTGAGTTAATTAAATAGATGCACCATTTTTTAAGTTTTTGGTGCAATGAACAGTTTGACGCATTTGTGTCCCAGTGTATTGTTAGTTGTGGTATATTCCCAGCTCTATCAGGTCAGCACTGATGCCTTCAAGATAAGTGAGGAAGATGGGAACAGTAAATGGAATGACTATATGATGGTGCATTATTTAAAATGACAGCATGTGTGTTACCTCATGCCTACAATGTATGCAATATACCCAGTTTGAAAACAGCATGAGAAAAGAATCAGGTTCTACAGATGTCCAGGTGTAGAGATTGGTGTTTCAGCCAAAATGTCATATCACAATGTATCTGGTTAGAATCACGGTTCATGATATAGATCATGATTATTCTCTATTTACAAACTAACCAAATTTGACGTATGTAGTAATGTGAGTTAACCATTTAAACAGCAATTCTATCCTTCTAAGAATAAAACTTTATTGAGTCAGACTTTCCACGATTTGTTTGGGGTGCTTTTCTTGAAAAGTTTGTGTTGCCACCTGTTGAACAATCTGTATTTTTGCAAATATTGCACAGGTCCACAGGAGATTAGGCATCTTTAGATTTTGCAAACCCAAACCATAGACACAGTGATATGTACCTTATTTTGAAACCAATTCTTTATGCCATGCCGCACACGTTTCTTTGACAGTGTAGCTGACCGTCTATGGACTGTGTGCTGTTACTTTCGCATGACACAAGTGCAAATTTTTAGCAGTTTGATGGTATGTAAAACCCAATTAAATTTGAGTTCAAGATCTAGTCAGTAAGTTGAGATCCACAGAGACCGATATTAACAAAGAAGTGATGCATACAGGCAGCGCATGGATATGTTGCATGCTAGAATTTCTTTGTTTCACATCAAACTGTTTTGTTGTATTTCTTTTGTAGCCTCCAAACACCCAGGGATCGTGTGATGGGCTCTATAGTTAAATAGTTATAGTTAGCACAGTTATTGCAATAACTCTCGTCATATTGCACATCGCAATCCAGGAGTGTCTGCTGATGAGACGTAGAGAAACATGGTTGTTGTAGAGACATGTTCTTGTGAGATTTTATTTTTTCAGTTTTATTCTTGAGAGCCACACAGTAACCTGTGTGTGGAGCTTGCGTGTTCGCTCTGTGCATGTGTCATTTTCTACCAGTTCTCTGGATTCCTCTCACAGTCCTAAAAATATCCCAATTAGGTGGATTGACCAACCTAAATAGTCCATTGTGTGTGTGTGTGTGTGTGTGTGTGTGTGTGTGTGTGTGTGTGTGTGTGTGTGTGTGTGTGTGTGTGCGCGATTGCTCATGACTTGTAATGGGTTGGTGCCCTATTCAGGATCCAGGATGTCCTAGGCTGCCTGGGATAGGCTCCAGACCACCCACAGACCTGAACAGGACAAGCAGTATATATGAATGAGTGAACTGAAGTTTTATTTTTGGTTAGGAGGTTGTTTCTGTTTTTTTATACGTCATACACAAACACTCCCACACTACGTTTGTCAGCCCATACCAATGTGAGACATACATACAGGGAGTCAGCTTCTTAACTGAGCATGTTTTGGACCACACACAGCCTCTGCAGTAGGACAGTGGCAGTGTGACAGCAAGGGAGGGAGACAGCGTACATGGCACTGTCCTCTTATGTGTACATGTGTCTGCACTTTTGAAATTGTTCTTTGATTATGGTTCTGAAGAATTTTCAGGCCTTACACAGTGTACTTTTACATACTGCACAGGTAGTTTAAATTTCAGCTGCCAAAGTTCAGTAATTCTAAGTGCACTGATTTTGTTTCCTTAAGGTAATGTGTACAATTATTTACTATACTTGCACATCATTGGTTAGGGCATATTATCATAATACATATACGTGAATCTGTACAAGCGATTAACCTTAATGTCTTTAATTAGCCCACTGTGAGATACATATTAAAAGCTCACACATGATATATACCGTAGCTTGGCTTCTAAGGGTGTTGTAAATGTGAAACCCTGTGTGTGTGTGTGTGTGTGTGTGTGTGTGTGTGTGTGTGTGTGTATGTGTGAGAGAGACAGAGAGTTCACATGTGAACATTCTTATGTGTTCCACATAAAAGTGTTTGTGTTGGGTCACGTGGCCATTTTTGGATTTTCGGGTTGATAGAGTTAAAGGTAGTTGTGACTGTTAGCGTGTCTCAAGGTAATCCACTGAAGCAGTCATGAAGGAACACGCCTGTTCCTACTGAAGAGAAGCCTCAGACAAGCACGACCAGTCTCTTGTGTCTTTTTATGCTTATACATGTACTGTAGGTAAATGTAAAAAATGTGTCTTGTAAATGCTTTACAAACTTCACAAACGATTGAATATCAGTCTTGCATAGCTTTATTGAGGTAACAATGGGAAGTTTCAAGCTGCATTAGAGAGATGCACTAATTGCTAGCTGTTTGTACATTTTGTATACATAAAGATCCTCGGGCTATTACTGTACGTTTTTGTAAATAAAAGTAATCAATTTCATTAACTGTATACATTTAATGTTTTATCTATAGCAAATTATTGGTTCTGAGAGGTTTTTAATAATATTTTCCAGTTTACTATCTTTGTTGTAGCATTATGCATTTATTACAGTGTATTTATATTTCAGCTGTTTTGCTTGACCTTCTGTTCAAGCATGCAACATTAAAACACGTTTTAACATGTTGAATTATGGGTGTATATGTTGTAGAGCTGTGAAGTGAGTACACTGGTATAGACTGCTTTTCTTCATTTATGCTCAATTGTTCAACTTTAACTACAACACTTTTAAAATTTCTATACAAAAGACATACAATAAAACTTTCTGTTTGTAGTTAGGCTAAAGACCTGTAAGTTATGAAGTAAAATTTATATTAATTAAATTCAGATTGTTCTTTTGTAATAATTGCAATACGTAGACAATGTGTTATAAATCAGTTACTTACTGCAGGTATGCTGTTTTATTCAAATGATACAATATCTTTAAATTTCACATCAAGAAACACATGGTTATACTGCTGTATGTGCTTTTTACAGTAGGTTTTGGTATAAAATTTCTTTCAGAGTTAAATGTTAAAATAGAAGTTTTCTCCATTCCTTCCTCATGTTGGCCATGAGGAAATAGTCTTTGGGAACTGAGGTATCCATGGAAAACACCACAAACCCAGACAATCATGCAGACAATCACCAAAAAATTTATGTTCTTTGCTTCATTGTGAAAAATACACTATCAGGCTGCTGATATTCTGTAATACTGAAGTAATAAATAGGAATGTCCTGTCAGCTTTATCTCTTTTCTTCTTTATAATGAAAAACCAACTCTTCTAAATGTGTCCCCCCCTGCAATACACATATCAGGAGACTGTACAGTGACCAATGAAGAGCAGCTTCCAGCTTGGTTTGATGGTGGACTTCTACATAGCCCCTTTTCCCCACAGGCATCTATTAGTCAGTTATCTTCTATACTGCTGCATCCTGTTAAGGGTTGCAGGGAAGTCTAGAGCCCATCCCAGAACACAGGACACCATGGGCAGAGCACCAACCCACCACAGAGTACACACACACACACACACACACACACAAGTCAATCTAACCTGCATGTCTTTGAGAACCCAGAGAAAACCCACCAAGTACAGGGAGAACATGCACACTCCACACAGACCCAAGGCAGGACTTAAACACCAGGCCTTGAAGTACAAGGCAACAGTGCTGACCACTACGCCATTGTACCAGGCAATGATCACAAATGTGGAATTCTAAAGATTTAAACAGAAAAACAGAACAAAGGAAAAGGAGAACAAAAACTTTGTGACCCCCACCCCCACAATCATGCTAGCATTATACAGTTCAAAATAAATCTATGTGACTTTAATTGGTAATATACTTAAAGTGTACTCCAGTAAATTCATGGCCAGCTCACAGAGATGAGTGTCTTGCTCAGGGATATGCCATGGTGGCTGGGGTGGAATCCACACCCAGACACGTCTGCACGCCAGCCTGATGTTTTATTCGTTGAGCCACCTGCACTCCATTGTTGGCAGTGGAACCATAGTGATCATTGCAAAGGACACGTTGCAGGGCTTTTCTTTTTGTAGCCGTGCAACTGAAATGCCATGTTGAAATACAGTAAGTGAGAATGCTGTTTATGCTGCCTTAATAGAAGGTGGTAAGCAGGTTTTTATAGTTTTTATAGTGTCGTTAAGAAAGACGTTTTGATGAAGGAAGTGGTGTTGACTGTCAAAATGAGCATTCCCAGGAATTTGAAATGTTTTACCCTCTGGAAATACTGGCAGGTTTTCTTCCTATATTTTAACTGATTAAGTAATTTGTCAGAGATTCATATATGAGCAAGCATGTGTATATTTGGTTGCATGTGCATGTATGGATATCTGTCACATAGATTTAAATGTATAACCCACAAACCCTCCCAAGAAAGACTTTGGTTTTCGAATGAACATTACAGCCACCCTGTGTTATTCCCTCAAGCAAATCATCCTCTGGAATCTTAATGCAAATTTCCATAGAAAAAAAATTCCATCCATCCATCCATCCATTATCTTAACCGCTTATTCCTGGTGAGGGTCGCGGGGAAGCCTGGAGCCCATCTCAGAGCACATAGGGCGCAGGGCAGGGGACACTCAGGGTGGGGCGTCAACCCACTGCAGGGAGCGCACACACACACACACACACACACACACACACACACAGACACACACACACATATATTATGGGTAATTTGGACACGCCAGTCAACCTAACCTGCATGCCTTTGGACTGTGGGAGGAAACCGGAGAATCCGGAATTTTGAAGAATTGAAATAAATCATGTGTATGTTCACTTGTCCAAGGTGGAGCTGCTTATTATTGTTGATAAAGCAAAGTGGCAGCTGCTCTTGAAAAAGACCCTGTATTATGAAGTGCTCAGTTGGAACAGCTTAGGTTTTACCAATACAATACGACTTTCATTTTATATTGACAAAATTCATTTAAAATTCATTATAAATATGATGATTTCCATAATATTGTTACATTTTAAATGTATACAGTATACAAACATGTGCACAGTTTTTGCCTCAAAAGTGTGGGCAGGAGATATTTGCTGTATATAATGATATAGTTATGTTGTATACTGTTTATTCATGAGTTTAGCCAGATGCGTGCCTGATCTGAAACTGCTTCAGAACCCTGACCCTCTTTGATGTATGCCCACAGCTGGCACTATTTAAAAATCTTTTGCTCTGATTCCCCTAAATGTCACCCTTAACTACAATAATTCTGAAAATTAATTTGTCATAACTTTAACACCTGACATGCTGTTTTTCATGGGAATAGTCACAGCCAGGGTGCTGTATTGAACAAAATGTTTTCCTCATCTTCTGACACAAAGAGAAAAAACATGTTCAGTAGTTACTGTATTAAAGTCTACCTTCCCTATGCAAATTTAATATTTTCCCTTAAAAGTCAAAGAAGGATTTGAATGGGTCCAATTTATGTCACATGAACTTGATTGAACTGCTTGGAAAAACAACATGGGTGGCGGAGAACATCTTAAAATATAAAAATGAAAATATAATTAATCGTAAACATCTGACTGTGAGTTTATGAAGAGAGAACCATGAGGGTGCAAAGTCCAGGAAATTATGTAAAAAAAACCAGAGGGGTTGGCAAAAATACATGAAAGGTGTATGAAGATCTGTACTGTCATTATAGGTACCTGCATCATGGGTGACGTTGGGCATACCAGTTAGTTTGTGCTCTGCACTGTTCAGGTAAACTCAGATTACTGAGACCTGCAGGTTACAGGTGTGGTTAATGAGTGGCACCTGGTAGACCTTGCACAGAGAAGACACCATGCTCTGGTAGGGAGCTGATGAATACCCTACCGAAAGCTTAAAATGGGAACAATGACTGATCCCCCACCCGATTTGTCATCACTAACGTAAATCTTACCTTAATATATATAATATGTTAATATGTAACATATTCCCTAAATTCCCCTAATTTATCAAAATCTCTTTAACATATTTTGCTTGTATGAGGTTCTGATCCCTCTGGAGTCCAGGGCCTGAATCCTGCGTGTGAGAAGTTTGCATATTTTCTTCTTGTATGTCAGAGGGTTTCCAGCTGCTTTGGTTTCATCCACAGTCCAAAGAGATCCTGCTGGGCAATTTAAACTGTGGTTTTCAGTAGGAGTTTAAAGAAAACTGAAAAGTCGGCAATATATGACCTCTAGACATAAATAAGTTATGTGTCAGTTGGTCTTACAGAAGTTTGTAGGAGGTTATATTCTCAATTATTAATAATCAACCATCAATATCCTATTCCAGGTGAAATATTACTCAGGGATGTCAGTGTTTTATGACAAACCTTTGCACATCTGGTCTGCAAAATCAATATTTTATTTTCCCATAGTGAATCCTCTTTGGTTATTATTAATATTTAGAAGCCTCCAAGTGTTGGTATGTTCTAGAAATCTAATCTGCTTGGGAGAAATACCAACCTCAAACCTGAAGTGAAAGGATGATTTACACCAAAGGCGTTAGAGCCAACATTGGGAGCAGTTATTTTGATTATCATTCAGATGTAGTTTGGAATCATAAATAGCTTTACATAAACTGTATCGGAGCATTAGAGGCATCTGGGGCTGAAAGCTGGACTGTAATGGGCTCTGTTCACTCCATGAGTACAAAACCTGGCTGCATTATTAACTAAAAATAATAATAATATAGTAAAGTGCTTTGAGGTACGTTGTTGCGAAAGGTGCTATATAAAAATAAAATAAATTGATTTGAATTATTATTATTACTATTATTATTAGTAGTAGTAGTAGTGATTATATTAATATTTGTGCTGTATATATTTTTAATAATTAATAAGGAATTTTGTCAAAATGTTTACTAAAATTGCTACTTGAATTTCTGTGGCTCTTGATACTTTTTGCTATAATAATGACATTTTCCTTATTTCATTACCATCCTCACTGATAATGCAGCAGTAACTGATAGGGCTGATACATGGTGTAGCTGTTGGAAGTAGACACAATGTAACAATGTACTTCACTAATAATTGTGACTGGGGGAGTGGGCAGTGGGATCTGTTTTGCTGGAGTTTGTCTCTTCACTGTGTGTCTTGATGCTTCACAGTCTTCATCAACCCAGAGATGTTGAGTGGGGAATACAGCAGATAAAAGCCTTTACGTGTGACTGGGATCCCAGGTGACCTCAAGTGTTCATCAGCAGGGATGGGGGTGAGATAGAACACCTCACCAACTTTTTCAGAAAGAAAAAATACTTATTTAACCATTTATTACTTTACATGTTGTGCTCACAAATGCATATATGGACGTTTGTGTTTATGTATACTGATATTTTTGATTTTATAAGTTTAGAAGGGAGTGTGATCTGTACATTTTGGAGGTGTGCTTTAGATGTGTGGCTAATGAGCTTTTCAGCAACCTGCAAATTCATCATGGGATTTTCTCTGCTTCTCTGGCCCTCTTTCTTATCTCTTGCATGACTTATCTTTTACTGTCCCTCCTCCTAACTGCCCCTTCCTCAGATATTCTGCTGTACTGTTTGAGTGACAGGTTGGACTACCTTGTGTGATGATGTTACCCAAGGTCAGGGGCTCTGATAAGAGAGTGAAGGTTGGGTGCAGATAACCTGTTAGAGTGATCATGTGAGCTCTGTCTCCTTCCTGAAGAGTCAGAGTCACACGGCTCATGTGGTTATTTATTGCACATGAAAATCCTTGTTAATCAGCTCAGCTTTAGTGGGATATTTTAAGTTAACGATCAAATTGTTAAGCAGTGTTTAATTATAAAAACTGTTATGGAAGACTGCTTGCCAAAGGGCAATGGGCCTCATTCTCTAACCGTTCTTAGAGAAGAAAAGTTTCTCTAAAAAATGAACTTGTGCAGTTTTCATGGAAATTGTAACATTCACCAATTTTTAATATGGGATTTGTTCTTATGTAAGAAAAGAGTCCACACACCCAAGAGCATGTTTGAACATAACTGAATGCTGTTAAGTTTATTATTGGTTATTGATTTTTTTTTTTTCAATTTTATACTTATAGTATAAATTTAACATGATTTAAATAGTAATTGTTATAAATAATGTAATAAATCTATTACATTTAATAATTATTTTCATTTTAAATTCACTACTGATGTTAGTCAATATGACAGCTGCTGTGCACAGGACCACTGTAGTATGAGTGTTACCTCTAAGCTAGATTGTCTAGAATGTCATAGCATGCTGTAACATTACGTTTTCTCTTCACTGGAACCAAAGATCCCAGACCATTATTCTTGCACCGAGCATTACAGTTGACATTGCATATTCAGGCCAGTGGCATTCTCCTGGGATCCACCAAACTGAGAACTGTTAGACTGCCAGATGGTGAGGTATGGTTCAGCACTCTGAAAAATGTTCTCACTGCTCCACAGGCCAATGTCATTGTGCTTTATACCAACTCAACTGATGCCTGACGTTGCACGTAGCGACTGGAGGCTTGTGTGAAACCTATTTCAGGAAGCTCCTTTACTTACAAAGGATTTCAAAAATTTGGTACTGAGTGTTACAACACAGGACAGACATGTTTTGTACACAACACACTTTGGAATTTGGCCATCCCTGTCTGTGAACTTCAGCCACGCCATTTGGTCGCCATGTTGTTGTACCCACTAGACTTTTCACTGCACAATAACAGCACTTGTAGTTCATCAGGGCAACTCTACCGGAGCAGGAACATGAAGAACTGACTTCTTCGAAAGATAGTATTCTAGGATTTAAAACACAAATGGACAAATTTCTTGGTACCCTTACATTAAAGAAAGAAAAACCTACAATAATCACTGAAATAACTTGAAACTAACAAAAGTAATTATAAATAATAATTTAATGAACATTGACTAATGAAAATCAAACAATGCTTTTGAATTGTGATTCAATGGAATAATTAAAAAACCAATACAAATGGTAACCAAAGAACCAAGGAGCACTTCCAAAGAGATTCATCAGCTCTAGACATCAGCTCTATGTTCACAGACTCAAGAAAGAACCTTTTAAAGAAAAGAACACGGTACCTACTGTGAAACATGGAGGCACGGTTACATTCTGGGGTTGCTTTGCTGTGTTTGGCACAAAGTGTCTTGAATATGTGCAATGAATTCCCAAGACTATTAAGGTATTCTGGAGCAAATCATACTGCCCAGTGTCAGAAAGTTCTTATTTGCAGGTCATGGGTCTTCCAATAGGATAATGACCCAAAACATACAGCTGAAAACAGCCAAGAATGGCTAAGAACAAAACATTGGACTATTCTGAAGTGGCCTTCTGTGAGCCCTGATCTAAATCCTATTGAACATTTGTGGAAAAAATTCTATGAACATTCCCAGTCATCCAGGTGGACCTGTCCAGAATCATGTCAACTGGACTTCTTTTTTCTTGATAGGAACATTTTACAACTCATCCAAGTAGCTTCTTGAGCCTGAGTTGATATTGGTCAGGAACCCCACGTTTATCCTCCAGGGTGATTAATTCACTTGGATAGGCTTCTTTGCTGAACACAATGGGATGTAAATGCTCTGACTCCTGCTGCCTTTGTCCAACACAAGAGAGTTGTTAAGAGTGGCTGACCTGGTAGATGTGTGAAGTGGTCTTAATCTTTCCTGGGGACTGATGCAAGAGCAGCATGAAAAATAGGAGACAGGTTGTGTCTGAGGCCTCTGCCTCTATTGAGGGAAGAATTTTCAATTTTTGCATGAATTGACTCCTTCACCTCCCTCTCAAGCTTCTAGTAAAGTTCTTTTTTTCTCTTTTCAGAACTGGGTAGAGGAGGTTGCCAAAAAATAAGTAATGGTCTAAAAGTGTTACGTGATATCTTTTAGTCATTAGTGTAGCACTTCCAGTGTTTGAGTGTGTGTGGGTGTGAAAATTTGTAGAAAAAACTGTTCTACATGACAGGTCTATTAAGTCCTGTAAATTGCAACTGGGGCCTCCGTGGTTCAAACTTGTTTTTCTCAGCACATACCACAGATGCTTGATTGGATTAACAACTGAAGAATTTGGAAGCCACGTCGACACCTCAAACTCATTGGTGTGTTCCTCAAACCAATGTTGAACCATTTTTGCAGTGTGGCATGGCACATCATCTTATTGAAAGTGGGCATTTCCATCAGAGAATACAGTTTCCATGAAGGGGTGTACTTGGTCAGCAACAATGTTTAGGTAGGTGATACGTGTTAAAGTAACATCCACATGAATGGTAAGACCCTAGGCTTCCCAACAGAACATTGCCCAAAGCATCACACTGTTTCCACCAGCTAGTCTTCTTCCCATAGTACATCCTGGTGCCATCTCTTCCCCAGGTAAGCAATGCACACATACCCAGCTGTCCACATGATATAGAAGAAAATGTGATTTATCAGACCAGACCACCTTCTTCCATTGTTCCGTGGTGTAGTTTTGATGCTTATTGTAAGTGTTTTTGTCAGTGGAAATGGGTCGGTATGGGCACCCTGACCAGTCCGTGGTTATGCAGCCCCATTTGCAACAAACTGTGATACACACACGTGTGATTTTAACACCTTTTTTAACATCAGAACCAGCTTTAAGTTTGTCGGCAAGTTTTAACTACAGTAGTTCCTTTATTGGATCAGATCCCATGGGCCAGCCTTCAGTCTGGCCTTCATGTGCATTAATGAGCATTGGCCACTCATGACCCTTTTGCCAGTGCACCAATCTTCCTTCTTTGCACCCCCTTTTGTAGGCCCTGACCACTGCAGATTGGAAACGTCCCACAAGAGCTGCATGTTTGGAGTTGCTGTGACCCAGTTATCTAGTCATCACAATTTGGCCCTGTTTCCTACACATCAACTTCAAAAAAAAGTTGTTCACTTGCTGCATAATATATCCCACCCTCTTCCAGGTGTACTTCACCTCTCAGTGGTCATAATGTTATGGCTGATCTCTCTGTGTGTGTGTGTGTGTGTGTGTGTGTGTGTGTGTGTGTGTGTGTGTGTGTGTGTGTGCATGCATGCATGCACACACATCTATATATAGTCTTTACATTTTTAAACAGCAGGCAAAAAGTTTACTATTTATATATTGTCTGTTGTATTGTTGTCAAATGATTCCTTTCACTGCAAAGACAAATTTTTTGATCTACTAAAAACTACCTTCTCCATTCGTTTGTTTGAATGTTGTGGTGAGAATAGGATGGTGATGATTGTCATGTGTTTATGCCATTTTTAATTTTTTATTTTCATTTTATTTTAAGACTGTAGGTGTGCATGTTTATCTAGTGAAGTTGTGTGAATGTTGTTCCTAACAAAGATTTTAAAAAGTAAAAATCTCTCACAAGTAGTTTTCATTGAGAACTTTATTTAAGGACTTTTCTGAGACTTGGATAGCATTTGAGAGTTTGAAAACATGGAGGTAGCATGGTGGCGTAGTGGTTAGCACTGTTTGCCTTCCACCTCTAGGCCTGGGGCTCAATTTCTCCCTTGGGTCTTTGTGTGTGGAGTTTGCATGTGTTCCCTGTGATTGGTGGGTTTTTTTTCCCCCAGGTTCTCCAGTTCCCTCCCACAGTCCAAAGAGATGCAAGTTAGGTTGATTGGTGTCTCCAAATTGCCTGTAGAGAGAGAGCGAGAGAGTGTGTGTGTGTGTGTGTGTGTGCGTGTGCATGCGTGCATGCGCCCTGTGGTGGCTTGGCACCCTATGTCTCCTGGGATGGGCTCCAGGCTTCCCGTAACCCCTAACAGGATGAAGCGGTATGGAAGATGAATGAATGAATGAAAACATGGAAGTATGATTTCTGTAATCCTCCTAATTGCTCTCTGTACCTTCTTACCAGTTAATTTGTGGAATGGCTGTTTTTTTTTTATTTTTTGCTGCTTAGTAAAAAAATAAACAAAGAGCAGACCTTGAAGAATTACAGATGCTATAAGTTTGTATAATTCTATCTATAGTACAAGTGTGAAAACTCACTGCTGTCTCAATGCTGCTCATTCAGAATTCTACTGTAAATGTTTGGAAAACGACAAGCATAACCCCTGCTTCATGGCTAAGGCAATAGCTAATGAAATGAAAAAGTTTGTTTAATACTTCCATCCAATATTTTTGACACTTTCATAAATTTCTTTTGTAATAAAATTTGGAATATTGAACTTCAAATGCATTCCAGTAGGTTTCAGTCTAGCCTTCCACTTACACAATATGCACATTTTTGGTGCCTTTGAACTGACTGATGCCAAAAGCTAAAAAAGAAGTCAAAGCACACCACTTGTCCACCTGAATCTACTTGGCTACAAAAATCCACTAGAGGTACTGCTGGAACTTTTATTTAACACGTTCATCACACCTCTTGCTTCAAGTGTTGTGTTTGACCCGTTTAAAGTATCAGTTGTAAGGCTATCCATTCATCCATTCTACAACCACGTCTTTCTCATGGAGGTTGGTGTTTCATCTGCACTTAAAGCTGTTCCAGTGCTGTCAACTTCAAAGAACTTGGACTGAACTTTTTCTTGTAAATTGTTTCCATCCAGAAGTGATTGAACATTCAAAGACAGAAACAGACAAAAACATCACAGACAGAAACATTTGAAATAGGTCTACAGCTAAGTACCTGAGGATGCAAATTATTTTTTTTCAAGAAGTAGCCTAAGAACATCCCCTGTAATGAGCTGGTGTCCTGTCCAGGGTGTCCCTTGCTTCGTGCTGTAGGCTGCCTGGGATATGATCCAGGCTGTCAGCACCCCTGAACACGCAGTTGGTAAAGGATTCTGAAAAATTCCCGAGAACAAAGGAGAGTAAATGTAGTACAGTTGTTATTGTTTTTGTTATTGTCTGTATAACCTGCTGGCATCAGCCATAAGGTGATGGATGCCTTCGGTGATCCAGTGAAGAGTCTACTGTTCAACAATAATAAGCCACGACTGGGACAGCCTGCGCATTAACGGCTGTTAACGAGGCAGTTTGGAGGCAGTTCTGTTCTCAGTGTCTGATGCACCTGATGATACCATTCCTTCACAGTCTCGTCCTTCATCACGTCATTTTAATATGAGTGCGCCTGCAGTAAGCTATTAGGATAATTATGAACACTTAAATGTAATACTGGTTTATGATTTTCATAAACCCACCAATAAACATGTATAACTGTGAATATAATTGAAAGAAAATAATTTTATAACTAACATTCCATTACTAATTGATGCTCAAACCAATAAAGTAAATTCTAAAGTAATAAATGCCTATTACATTTGTACCCCTCATCACGTTGGTTGGATCTGCACTCACTGTACAATGCTGGCATGTAGCACTTGTGTGAGGATTTTTGGCTGGGGGGGGGGGGGGCCCTACAAAAACCTTATGCAGTATTACCAAATGTTCAAATATGAGGTAGAGCTAGATGGACAGCAAATGAGTGGTCAAAACAGACTGCTAACTATGTACGTAACTTAACTAGTAGACAACTGAGCTAATGATGGAGTTAAATAGAGATCTTGCTATCTGCAAAAAAAGAGAGAAGCTTAGGCTATGCAAATATCTCAGTCTTTCTCAAATGTAGATGCAGTTTGAAACCATCACACAAAGGCAGGCATAGTTCTGCTTCGCCAACCATGAGGCCAACGCTAACCTTATCTCCTGCCAGCCAAAGAAGCTCCGCTGCAACTTCATCTTCTAAGTTCACGTAGTGGCTGCTTTTCTAGAATAACTATGAACTGCACTGTGTTTTTCCAGTATGATATCTGCAACAGTGTGACACACCCACACTCAGCGAGCAGCAGACAGTGTGTAGATATAAAGCTAGCAACTACAATGCCAGAGTTCACATGGGCAAATTTGCTCGCAGTCAAACAAAGCCTGCTTCACATACTGCAGATCCAGCAGGAAGACAAAAGGTAATGATATAATAAACTACCTCAGCAAAAGTGTATAAAAAACCAGATAAACAATAATGGTAGAGAATTGTAGTATGTTTTGTAAAAATTTTTATCAGGATGTGCTTCTCCTTTTGACTCTATGTTACATGTCTCCCCTCCACTTTCCTGTTATTGTCCTGTCACATCACAGGCAAGCAGAACACAAATACCACCATGCTCACAGATATGAGGAACACTGGCTGTTTCATGTTTTTTTTTTCCCTTCACAAAAACAAATATAAAAAAAAAATTATTTGTATTTATTTGTTCTTTGCTAAACATAATACTTGGGTTTGGCTCTGCTCCAAGTAGGTTCTTTATCATTGTCTGGTCATTGAGATAGATGTTTTGGCTTTGATTATCTTGCCACATTGAAGACTGCTGTGGCACATTTGTTTTGGCCAAACTCCTCTTTAATGTCATCACTGAACGCCTTGACAGCAGTAAAGGCCTGTCGCAGCTGAGCTCCGTCTTTGGTGAGCAGCTTTAAGTCATCCATGTAAAACAGATGGCTGATTTTGTTGCTCTTATCGACGTCAAATCCGCTGCCTTGTCTGTCTGGCAGGCTGTTTAGTATCAGTGGCTCGTAGAACAGCAAGGGAGACAAGGGGTGTTCTTGGACAGTACCATTCTCTTATTAATAATAATAACAACATTATTATTATTATTATTATGTCCATTAACACTTTATAAAATCCCCCCTCATAAAAGCTGCACAAAGAATTATTTTCAGTTTGCTGTAAAGATGCAGTTTCCTCCAAGGGGGCTGTTCGGGGCCGTAGGAACACTCAACTGTTCCTCACAGGATGGAAAAACCATTTTTACAGAGTTCCCTGAACAGTCACCTTACAGTTTTGGAAAACTGAAAAATTACAAATTTGCTACGATTTCCTTTCACTCCCAATGCAGATGTAAGCTTAAAAAGCAATTAATGCTATATTAAATAAGGAAACTCAGTAAATTTTAATCATACAATTCAATAATAAAAGATGAGTTTTAAAGTCAAATTACAATATTATGTATTGTATAATGTTCACATTGAAATGCATGATTGCACGTCTTACATTGCCAAACCCCAAAATCATTAGTTTACTAATGGATGAAAGAACATAATCTCACTAAATTTAGCTAAAATACATTTTTTTTCCCCTGCAAGGTAAGATTTTAGTTGGCTCCTACATGCTTTAGTTTCTTCACACATTTTTACAAAAAAAAGTTTCAGTATTATTTCATTTGTTCAGGAAGGTAATAGCAAGGTTGAACCAGAGCTGTGTTCAGTTTTACATGGTGGTATAATCCTTTTGAGGAGTAGTGATGGCTGGATTTTAACTGTAAAGGGATAAATTGCTGAACGTAGGAGTTAGGAGTTGAGGCTGGAATAAGGTATTGAAAGACTGTCTGCAGATCAAAGAGCAATGCAGCAGGAAGGTGGAGAAGGTGAGGAAAGGGTAGGAGAGGAGGAATTGAAGAGGAGGGTTTGCATACTGTGGCAGTTCACATTAACATCTCTATGACCCAGCTTCCCCTCTGTGAGTACTGAGGAGAAGAAAAGCAAAGGATTACAAAGGAAAGAACTGCCACGTCATGACATACTGTAAGCGCTCCGCTTCTGCTTACCTCTATATATGTGTACGTTTCCAGAGACAAAGTAGGCCTTCAGCAAAAAGTAAAAGTGAAAAAAAGTACCACACCGTAAGTTCCTGAATGAAAAATAGACACTGACCTTCCTACTGCATGTCAGCTTTTTTTATTACTTATTACTGAACCAATGGCTTAAATAGCTGGATAATGCACAGTCAGAGTTCAGCTCGGAAAACCCATGGTCACTGAGTCACAGTCATGTTTGAATTAACCAAATGGGAGCAAAGATAACTAGTTTGAAATTAGTATCAATTAATATCACAAGGCCACAAAGAGAAATTTCTGCAATTGGAAAAAAATGGCAGGGAGGTGACTGTTTAGAATGGTCTTCTGTATGCTGGGATCATGATTCATGTTTAATGGATATCACATAAGTTAACAATAGATTTTGAAGTAATGTTAGGTGTGTTAATTAGCTGGGCCACGCCAGTAGTCAGTTAGCACTCTGTGTGAGCTTCGCAGTTACTTACTGAAAGAGATCAAAACTGAGATTCGTTAGCATAATATAGATACACAATGTACAGAACAAATCTTACACAAAAGCAAGAAGATAATGTTTTTGTTTTTATGGACACACTTGTGCGTAAGAACATGATAAATGAGAGATTCGGTCCTGTTGCACTCTGCCTAAAGAGAACCGCTTTGCTCCTTATGTAAATAAAGAAACATGAAATTAGGAAAAGCTGAAGTTGTGACGGCTCATTGACATTGAGCTGTATGCGAGCATGTATTACAGGCACATTTACACTGTGGATACGGGGCACTGATGTCTATGTGGATTCAATTCAAGGCTGACTACCAGTCCCCGTAGGCATACAGTCATCATACAAGCCAAAATAAAAATGTAGGACTAATCAACTCAGAGGCACTATGAAATCTCAGAGTAGGCTGACAGGTACACCTGGCAAAGATCATATCTATGGTGACACACTGGGGTCAATGGCTGTACCACAGCATCTAGTTATAGTTTATGTAAAGTATATGTGAAATAGCTAGGAGACTCACATTCTATCTTCAAAGTTAATGATTTTGAGTATGTGGTTAATTTTAGACATATTCTGTTTTGTGTATAGTCCAAAGCCTCATTAAAATTCTTTGTCATCTCTTGAAATAAGTCTCACTTCCACCTTATAAGTTCTTATCACAATATTGTTCAACAAACTCCGGGTCATTTACATGTGTTTGTGTGATGTACATTGTAAGGTTTGATATGATATGCTTATGCCAGTGCCAGTCTGTGTGTGTGTGTGTGTGTGTGTGTGTGTGTGTGTGTGTGTATGAGAGAATCAGTTAGTCTCAGTGTGAGTGCTTCCCCAGGTTAAGGGAAATGCTGCTATAATGCTCTTTCATCCTCTCATGCCTGGGGCTTCCCTGTCTGTGCAGCTGGTAGTCAGGGAAGTGCGGTGGACAAGGAGCAGACTGGGAGAGAAGAGTGGCAGAGTGTTGTTGTGTGGGAAAATGTGGAATTAGGTGATAAACACACTGCTAAATGTGTTCATCGTCCAGTGGGGCTCATAGTTCATCATTTAAGATTGGCTGAAACATTATTTTTTTAATAAAATTTGCTGGGCTTGTATTAAATAAAAGTTAGTGATACCTCTTTCTGTTTTTTTTTATCCTCCTGAGAAAAAACATAATCTTATGCACATTATTAAAAGTAAGTATACACACAAGAAAAAAAATTCCATGAAAAACAACAGAATTTTAACATCTTTTTTTGTTAATTTTTAAAAACCGCAGAGATAAATGAACTGTTCCAAATTCATTGTGTTCTGATATTTGTAGCATTTTCATTGATTGGAAAACCACTTCTTGAAATGTGACTTCTGGATTTTGATAATTCAGACATAATGACAGAGAGCTTAATTGGTCGGCTTCTGAAGGATTTTTTGTGTTAAATGCTAAAAGACTGTATAACATCCTATGACATAGATATTGCTGATTAGTATTGTGAAAGGCTGAGGATTTAAACAACGTAACAGTTGAATTTTCTGCTTTAAGTCTGTTCATGCCTTTTGAAAAAATCATAATCACATACTCACACACAATCACAAATAGGTTTATACCAATCCTGAAATCCTAATTTAGATACCTTTCAATCATGTATTAAAGTTATTTTCATGCTATCAGTTCTGTGTAATATTGTCTTCAATTAAACTGCTTTGACATTGCTAAAATGCCTAATTCTCAGGCAAATAGCTATAAATGTGTATATCAGTCATTCAGTATATTGACATGCATTTCTAATCCCCACAATCACATCCACGTCTCTTTTCCATTTTCTCTTGATGAATTAAAGCTTCTAACACAACTGGCTAAATTACAATGGAAATGCTTCAACATTTGTTGACAATCCTGTTGCATCTGCATGATCATTTTATATATAAATGGAGAAATTATTTGAAATTAGGATTTTTACATTCAACTGGACACAACTGAATGCATTTTCAAATGCATGTCTCCCATCCCTTGGAGCTGCACTGTACTGTCATTTTATCACTCAAGGTCAAAGGTGGAGTACATAAGAGACCAGTAGGTTGCACTACCACCCACTCTACTCTCTTCAAAACCTTTCCCAGTATCCTTAATGCAGTTTTTTTTTTACCCTGACAATTCTCCTTCGCAATGAGTTGGAATTTTTTTAAGGGCTCACATGTTGAAAAACACCATCAATTTAAATATGTAATTTGAAAACAGAATGGTAAAGCAATTTCAATCCTCCATCATTGTTCAATGGGATGTTTCAGCCAGTTCATGAATGAGAGCAGGTTTGCAGCTGAAGATGTGTAATAAGAGCACACAGCTCCTCAGTGAACTTGAAATATGGTCCCTGATCTAAATCACAGCTCATCCCTGTTCTCCATCTGAGCATATAAGGTAGCCTGGCAGCTGTACACATCTAAAATTTATTCTTGTTGCTCGCACACATTGTGCCTGTTACAGCCAGGGCTGCATTAGAGCCAACTGGATTGGGTCCCTTCTGTAGGTAGCTGATTATGTCATGAACCTATCTGTGTGAATCCATCTGGACAGTTTGTGGATTCAACCACCTCAGAACCCATCTGTGCAGAATAGACAGGGTTAAATGTATCTGTATGTGAAGCTGCTTAGAGCACATTGGGTTCTATCCATATATTATCAAATGGACCATGCTGTGTTTGTGTGTAGCCTGTTAGATTTAGTCCCATTTAGAGTGGAGTCAATCAGACGTGTTCCATTTATATGAAGTTAACTAGGATGGTCTGGTCTCCTAAGGGCTAGAGTGCTTACTGTGATCAGCTTAGATCTGTGAATTTCTCAATGAATGCATCTGTAAAACAACAGGACAGAAGATTTTTACTTAGCTCTGTGAAAATGAAGAACAAATATGGACTTTGTTAGAAGCAAAATATCAAAATATGTTCCTGAATGCACAATGGCATGTTAGACATGCCATTATCCTTAGACATGTTAATTAAGACTTGCACTTTAAATTTGGTAATTATAAGGATAAGAGAGGTAATTATTACAAAACAAGACATTTATTTTTCCTTATAAATTTAATATTTTATGTAAATGTATCAGTTAGATGTAATAAAAACAGATCTCTGCAGAATTGATGCAGAATTGTTTGCAGAATTGATGATGCAAATCCAATCTCTCTGTCCGCCTCATGGTCCCATCACATATGAACCCAGAGATTTTTGAAATTTCCCCCATTTTTGGTGCCTTCATAGTCTTTTCTTCCTATTCCTATCTTTCTTTGTGAACTATGTTAATCCTACTAGTGCTTTCAGGTGTTCCCCATTTCCTTCTGTCCTCTATATATACTTGCTTTGTGTTTCAGGATTCACCAGTTGTTGAAGTCCATTGCCTTTGTAATGTTGTAACTTCTGAGTTAACTTCTGAGTTTCTGTAAAGTCTGAGTAGTGGTTGTTACTGTGTACTTGTGCCCTGTAACCTTTGTTTTGACCCCCCCTCCCCCCGTCTGAATAAACCTCTTTGCACATTAGACTCTGCCTCTATTCCCACTGACTCCTAAATGTAACAGAAAGATGGAAAAATTTGATCAAGTTATGCTTCCAAGTCAAAAAATTTCAGTTATGCACAAAATATAGGAGAGAGTTTGGTTCCAGCAAAATCAGAAAAGCAAAATTTAGAACTTAACAATGTCGGAATTCCCACTACGGCACTGTGTGAGAGCCAGACATTTTGGATGATGGGTTATTTGATATAGTATATTTGTAAAATAATGTGAAATAATGGGGTAGTTTAAGGGTGGTCAGCTGGAAGTAAGAGATGTTTGTAAGGCAGTAGATGAGCATGTTAACCGAGAATGGTCTGTGAGAGGGATTAAAATACACATCCTTCTGTGTATGCAGGATGGGAGACTCAAGAAGGGTCATTGGCATCTTTTCTAAACCCTGATGATGGTAACTTTAATTTTGAGGAAGTTGGGACCAGACAATTATCTTCTGCAATGTCATTGTCATAAAGACTTCACAGACATGTCACATGTCTAACCACATGACCTACCTGTTACTCATGGAGTCTGACTATTTGAAGTTTTCACCCATTCCAGCATCAATGTGTGGAATTACAGTTAATCTTTACATTTCACCACAAATTTTTGTCCTGGCGTATTCCTCAGATCCATGTGAGATTGACACTGCATAAATTTACAATATTCTCCAGAGCCATTTCTTCCAATGAGCAGTATGTTGGCTGAAAGGGTTGGCCAAGCCACCATGGATCCACATGGAGCCGATTTATTTATTTACTTTTCTGGAGGATAGGGGGTGCAATGTGAGATTTCACCCAGGGCTCCATGATGTTCATCAAGTGCCATGTTCATCTCTATCACTGTCCATGGTCCATAGCATTGCAATCACATGTGCGTTCTGCAACCACATGTGATTTCAAGTTTGCTGACACTGCATAGACAAAAGGAGCTCATGTCTCTGAGCTGGTTGTGCTTCCCAGTTGGAATAGACCCCAGGCTAGTGAAGGAATGTGGCTAAGGAGCAATTATGAAGAAACTTAACAACCATTCCTATTTCACATCAGCTGATACAGCAGTAAACCTCAGTGTCATTTCCTCTCATTTCACTGATAACAGCCTAATGGGTTTATGCAAAGTGATGCTAAAGGAATCAATTTTAAAAATGCATCAGATAAAATGCTTGCCTTCATTTTAACTAATTTGTTCTACTTTCAAAAGTTTTGGACAATTTGAGAATCTAGCAGATGAGAAGGTTTGTTGTTCGGGAAGTTGCTTGGTAGTGAGAGTGAGTCCCTCTAACTACAGCTGGGTAATGCCATTCCATTTTCTCTGGTCCACAAACACCGTTCAAGTTACTGATGTTTTTCTTCCTTAAATATCACATGAATTTCAGATTTACTTTTACAATCACATTCTCTGACATCTGAAGTGTAACAAAAGTTCTTTAAAATAGTCTGTTTCCAGTATTGTGGAACACATTTGCTGTGGTGTTCTTTACATATTTAACCTTCAAGCAAAACCCATACACACTGTTATGTTTAATGTACTGCACTATTTACTTTCAGGCCACAAAAAAACTATACATCTATAAATCAGTGCTCCTTTACGCTCATTACACAAATATTAATGCACACAGGTGGCCCACAAAATGATATAAAACAAGCAAATCTAAATGCAATACACAACATTCATTAAACCAAAGGATGAAACAACTGGAGCCATGGGAAAAATGACAAGAATCTGTTAATTTTAATGCTAGTACTTTGTACAGCCTATTATGGGATACAGGACTGAAGAAATAAAGTCTTAGTTTTTATACTGTAAATGCCACCTGTGATTGCATACATTTATCAGTAAAGTCCAGGAGGGCCTCCCATTGTAGCAGTTCATACACAATCTTCACAGAATGAACACAGGATTTATGTAGTCAAACAAAAAAGCTTTTTCCTTTTTTTAAAAAAATAATATAACATTTTTTTATCTGTTTGTACATTGGTGGTCCAAATAATCCAACCAATCGATTTTTGATGTTAACATTAAGATACTAGTCCTGTGCATTTTCACTCTATAATGTTAGTTTTTTCAGTTTTTGTTCTTAATGATTTGTTTTGTAGTAAAAAGCTTGATTCTTTTGTTTGAGACTGAGACCTGGCAGCAGGATACCGAATGTTTCATCTTAATGAGCTTCGTTCTTCAGACTGCTTGTTTGTCAGCACTCCTCGGTTGTCCAGTTGTGGCGGTGCACTTTGCAGGGCTTTGTAAAATGAAGTTTGAGCATCAGGAGATGAGCATCATCTCCTATACTTTCTTTGAATTACAGATGACAAAAAATTTGAATTTAAACTGTCTACTGTGTTTCAATTTACTGACCTCCTGGCACCGTTGGTTATTTTTTGTTTTATGAATTTTTATCTTCTATTACTAAAGTGGACAGAACAATTTTGGACAATTGGACAAGTGGTATAGAGAATGGATGGATGGATGGATTATTAATTTCCATTCTGATGATGCCTCAAGCACCACGTCTTCCGGGTGTATGGCCATCACTGAGGCATTTAACTTTAGGCAACGTGTTTCTGGTCCTTCTCACAGTGGAGGGTCTTCTCACAGCATGCACTTGGGTTTCTTATGGTGTATATGTAGAACGCATTCCTCCTATATATGTTACTTGTAGTGATTACAGAGTTATTTGATTTTTTCTTTACTGCCGATACTGTACTTATCAAACAAGCATGTCATGCCTGTACCATTAATGAGGGCCTGGTTGTATAATTTTCTGATGTTTAGTATGAATGTCTATAATGACAACAATGTTGTGCTTCTAGCTCAACCTTTCAATGATATCTGATGTAAAATATTAAACAGAGCTAGTTCTCTTGAAATAATGTGTACTGTTAACACCACACCCTGGATGAATGAAACCATATGTAGTTTCAGATATTCTTGTTGGAAAGCTAAGTGCTTTTGGACTGATACCAACTTGGAGGTGCACCGCCTCTGTCCTAAAGATTTATGTCACAGGCTAGTGCAGTGGCAAGGTGTAAGGTCAAATAATGGGATTGATGAAATGGTAGTTGTGCTTTAGAACTTCAGTCTTCCCAAACAGGAAGTAGGACTTCTACCATTCAGTAGGTGAAACAAGATGAATAAAATGGAAACTTATTAGCTCATGCTGCTTAACTGTGAAAGCCTTTTTCAATTGGCAGCAGATGGCTCATTGGGTGGAACATTAGACTTGGATGTGGAATTCGCCTGGTTGGAATCCCACCCAGGCCATCAGGTATGTTCCTGAGCAGGTCACCTAGTGCTAACTCCCTGCGTGAAGACATCCAACAAATATCAAGTAATGCTGAACCATGGTTATGTCATATCAGCGTTTTTTTTTAGCAGTCACTGAGTTTTGATTCACATTGGTTCATTGGCCACTCCAGCTTTTCTAATTTGAGAAACTTGTCTAAACTAAGAATTGTGATCTCCAGGTGAGAGTTGGAGATGCTCGTTCATGCTTTTATTTCATTTTGCTTAGACTAATGTAATTCTCTATTTTTATATTTGAATAAATCAATTTTGTAATGCCTTCCAAACATTAAAAATGTAACTGCCAGGCTCCTAACATGCACTAGTGAGAGAGCCCTCACATTACTACCATTTCGTTCTGTCTTCATTGGCTTCGGGATGAATTTAAGATTCAGAGTAAATTTGTGGTTCTCACACACAGAGCTCTGCACAGTCAAACCCTTAGTTACCTTTGTGAGTTTGTACAATGCTGTACACCAAGTCCCTCTCTAAGTTCTCATCAGTAGGCTCTCTTTTTTGCATCTTGTGCCACCTGTGTGTTAGGTGTTTGTTTCAGTCTGTTGCCCTTAGATTATGGAATGAACTCCCACAAATATTTCATTTCGTCAGCTTGGCTGAGATATTTAATAATCAGTTTAAGACTCACTGGTTTAGGTGCGCCTTTGGTTTGTATATGTGTTTCTATTTTCTTATTGTATCTCTAACTATATTTTGTATTATTGTATCATTATGCTATTTGTTTATTGTTTTGTCTTTGTACAATGCTTTGTAGTCATTTGTTTGTGAAAGGCACTTTATAAATATATTTTAATAAATTTCTAACTTACCTTTTGGTATTGGTTATACCACTTTACATCTAAGAACTGATGTACAAGCCCTTACAGTAAAAAGAACCGAGTGCATGACTGAAGACACTGTGCATTACAGTGAATCAGCATTGAAACAGATGTCTGGGGCATATTTAAAAGATCAAAAGAATATTCACAAGTACTGCACAAGTTTTTGGTTTCATCAGGACAAGGTATACCTGTGCATTCCATCAAGATCAGTTCACTGTCATCCAAATATGGCTCAGCAATGAAATACACTGTAAATTATGGACGTACAAACATAATATTTGAAGTTTAGTAATCAGGGAGTAAATAAAAGTTCAAAGTGCTGTCTGAAAAAGACAATTTTTTTAACAAAACTGTATCCCAGGCAGGTTCTGACAATGTAAAACAATTATGGACCAGCCTGCAGTCATAAAGCCATCCATCCATTATCTTAATTGCTTATTCCTGGTGAGGGTTACAGGGAAGCCTGGAGCCCATCTCAGAGCACATAGGGCGCAGGGCAGGGGACACCCAGGGCAGGGCACCAACCCACCACAGGGCACACACTATGGGCAATTTAGACACACCAAACAACCTAACCTGCATGTCTTTGGACTGTGGGAGAAAACTGGAGCACCCGGAGAAAACCCACCAAGCACAGGGAGAACATGCAAACTCCACGCACAAGGACCCAAGGGGGGAATTGAACCCCAGGCCTGGAGGTGCGCGGTGACAGTGCTAGCCACCACGCCACCAGTCATAAAGCCAAGTAATTGTAATAAGTTCAGTGGGTTTCCCAACTGCAAACAGGTAAATGGTTGCTATTCCCACTCTGAGAAGCCCTTAAATATCAAAACATTGGTGAATATGCCTGCCATCTGTCATGGGAGCACTTTGTGAGTGAAGAGGTCAGATCATTCCTAAAGCAGGTGAACTTCAAAAAAGGCAGGGATACAGATTTCATCCTTAGACATGTCTCTAAGTACTATACAATTCAGTGGGCTGCTGTCTGTATGGCTGCCTTTAGTTTCTGTATATCACTGTAAATCACCCCTAAGTATTTTAAGACATCAATTATAATTCCAGTACCAAAAATGAAAAGCCAAGCCTGTTTTAATTTGTGTATAGCAGTGGCACTCATATACATTTTAGTTAAATGTTTTGAAAGGCTAATCGTAAACTATATTAACACTTTTGCCACTTTTACTCAAGTGCCCATACCCTCTCTGGTGTGCATACAGACATAACAGGGAAACATCCATCCATCCATCCATTATCTTAACCGCTTATTCCTGGTGAGGGTCACGGGGAAGCCTGGAGCCCATCCCAGAGCACATAGGGCACAGGGCAGGGGACACCCAGGGCAGGGTGCCAACCCACCACAGGGCTAACAGGGAAACAGACAATGATATTTCATTGGCTATACACAATACACAATGACTTCAGTCATTTAGAAAGGAAGAACATAGTTTATCTAATTACAGGCCATTACTTTACCCTGATATAGGTTAGATATAGGTCTTGTGTTTAGACTCAAAAAGCTGGGCATTTGCTTCTCATTCTGCAGCTGGCTTTTATATTTCTCACAGAAAGATCACAAGGCATTAAGGTTAGCAGGAAACTTTATGAGATGTGAAATGTCAGCATCACCACTCCATGGGGTTATGTGCTAGTCCCTCTTTTATTCTTCCAGTTCACATATGACTATGCAAATAGTAGTATTTACAAGTGTACAAATGGTTTTAAGATTATTGATTATAAACCATGTAATCCCTAGTAATACACAAATGAGGGAAGTTTTGTCTACAGTGGTGTCTCAGCAATAACCTCTACCTCAAAGTTATCAAAACTAAGGAGTTGGGTTTTGGCTTGTGAATATTCAGTCAGTCAGTCAGTGACCCTTAGTTAGTGCCTGGAGGAGGGGGCTGGCCTGTCAACCAGTCTGCTGCTGTGGGTGCCGCTGGAGCACAGATCCTATGGAAATTCACAATATGCTTCCATTCTTGGCATTCGGTGGCAATATTTTTGCATCGGTGATGGTGCCCTGTCAGATCTTCAGGTCTTCCTCAACTTGCTTGAGCTAAGTTCATTTTGGAGGGGCTCTCTGAATTTAATACTGAGCTGGTAATTTCTTCCATCCTGTGTGGAGGTCCGCTGGCATTCATCCTACAAACGTGACCAAACCATCATAATCTTTGTGATTGGACTAACACTTTCTCAGTCGGGTGATGTTCACAGTTGTTTCAGATGACTTCATTGCGAATGCAGTCGAAGATGGACACTCCTAGAGATTCTAGGAGTGTCCATCTTTGACTGCATTCGTAATGAAAGCATCACATTTAGAACACCTTGAGTTTGTTCATATCTGACTTGAGCCAGATCCATGTTTCAGATTCATAGAGAAGAACTGGAAGGATTGGTGTTCAGAATAAGCGGGTTTTGGTCTTAAAGGAAATGTTAGCCTTCTTCTAAAGGCACCAGTTGAGCAAAGCAAATGCTGTGGTTGCTTGTCCAATCCTGCCAAAAATCTCTGCTATGGTTGCTATTTTGTTCTCTTCAACTAGTTACCCCCAGGTATTTGAATTCTTGCACCTGTTTAGGCAGGACTCCATTAAGGTGAATGCTGGCTTGGGATCCAGCTGTTGTCATAATCTTGGTTTTATCCATGTTTATCTTTAGGCTGTATTACTGCACAATCCATACAGTATTGTAAATGATAAATGTGACCTCAGTGTCTGTGTCTGTGTCTGCAAATATATCACCAAAGGACTAAATGACCTTTGTCAGTGAACATTAGGACTGTAATGAATGGTTGTTATACTGTATTCAGCTTCTGCATCCCAAAGCCTTTCTCATAACTGTGCCAACCACAGTGTTGAAAAGCAGAGGGAAGACAGTGTCCCATTGTTACAAATCTTGACAGGGAGGTCCTCAGATAGTTCAATTCCTCAGATACTGGACTACCATTCCAACTAATGTGCCTTAATGGATCTGTCACAGAGATGATCAGCAATTTTAAACTCTTTGGCATTAACAGAAAATTAACCTGGACTATGAAGGACAGAAACAGTAAAATACACAGAGTTTCGACTTTGCCAGTGAACTGATAAAAATCAAACCATCTACAGTTTCAGCACATTCTACAGGTGTGTAGTTGAAAGTATTGTCATATGTGCCTTTTTATTGTAGTTTGGAAACAGCAGAAAGACTCTGCAGCAGGGGCTAAACATAATAACGAGGTCCGTCCTGCCCGTCACCTGCACACAGCACATTGCCGTTATGGATACATTCCAGACATGATGTATCAGAAGGGAAGACAACGTTAAGAACGGCCTGACGTCACGCTGTTTTCACTCCGCCCATCTAGGAAGCATTACATGATCATAAGGAGGAAAAACATCTAGAGCCAAGAATGATTTTCCAGAAGCTATTTGAGTATACAGCAGCAGAACAGACACTGTGAAATATACCCAAATGAGCCCAAAGATGATCCAGCAACAGAGCTCAAAGCGCAAAGATGACAGAGCAACTCTTACAGATTCCTGTGTATTTACACCCTTCCCTTCTCACCACCTACACTTTCTCCACTCAGCACCGTTTATGCACCATGTGTTTATGTCTCCCTGCACTTTGAGGAGTATGTATGCATATAAGAATTTTATTACATTTTTTGCATGTGGAAATCTGAATTCAAAAGTGTAACAATCCTTGCGACATCAATTATGGAGGCTGTGAGGATGGGTGATTGTTAAATTTTGGCACTTCCAAAGTGTGTCGAGATGAGGATGTAATACCCTGTGACTGCTTTTCATTGTGGTATTTTTCCTTTATGTTGTTTTAAGCAACACAATAATAATGCATATTGTATTTTAATTTTGGCACAATTCCTGTGTAACATGAAGTAAAACAATGGATCATTTTAATTGCATTCCCTTTGGGCACAGATTGTGTTAAAAGTTTTCCTGTGTTTTTTCTCACATTTTAAGTAAAAGTGCAAGTTCTCTACATTGTGTTAATAAAACTGTTAACTTCTGTTGTCAAGTTCTGTTGTAATAATATTTAAGCATATTACAAAAAAACATGAATAAAACCAAGATTACAACAACAGCTGGATCCCAAGCCAACATACATACATACACTCATCCATACAATTTTTTCTTAATTTATTCCTGTTTAGTGGAGCCTGTTTAAAATTTTAAAGAGTACATTGTAAGAATGTTCCTCAGAAAATGTCACATGGTTTATAGTACAGCAATACAGTAAGTGTTTACACAGAAAACAGAACATATGCCAATTTACTAAAATTTGATTAAACTTGTCTTTATGTGCATGACATTTTTAAGTTAACGATGTCCTTAAAAACTACATTTTCAAAATTACCAGCATTGCTCAATGAAAGGAAAGTTATTCTCCTGTGAGAAAGGAAATGCATTTTTAGATACATTATCTTCATGAGATCATTTACTTTTCTCTCTGTTTCCTTTCCTATATAACAGAGGTTATATATTTAAACAGGTGAATGAAATGACAGTGTTCAAAGTGTAAATTACAATTAAAATACTGAGATTCTAATGATAGTTATGGCTTTAATAAGATACTAATTCTCAGCCCCAGGCATGTGTGACAAAACTTGATGTATGATGTGTTTGTTCACAGAATATTTAAGAGAAGTATTCCGGTGTTATGTTGTGAATTTGATTTGAATTGAATGTCTTATCTGGTTGTTTGATAATCATTCTGAATGTGTGCTTGTAGTTTTCTTCAACAGTCACTGTGAAAGTCTGCTTGTGTTTTCTCCTCTGCACTCTCATACAACAAGAGAATTGACGCTTTTAAGATGAATGATTCACTGGTTAGTGCTGAATATATAGTTTCATATAGTGGATCAAATATTTTAGTGCTAAATGAATTAACAAAGGCATTCAAGTAAATGTTGAATCCACTTTAGTTAAAAAATAAATGGTGGCTCCATGGGTAGCCCGTCAGGCTGGGATGCAAATGTCCCCTGGTTTGAATCCTCGTCTGTGAATGAGATACTCAGCGCTAGCTCGCTGTAACCTGTATGTCAATGGAAGTTGCTTTGGATAAAAGTGCCTGCCAAATGAGTAATTATTAAATATAGTGCTTTTAATCTGAATTTTTAAGGCAATCAGTTTCCATGCTTTTTCTTTGTGAAGTCAGCTACTTTACATAGCATGTTATTGTCAACATTTAACTTATGCAGACTTACAGCTGAAGCACTTTGACACTTAGCTGTCTGCGGTCCTCAGTTTCTCATGTCTTTAGTAGTATTGTTAATGTACTGGTCACTCAGGAGGTTGTTGATGTCTGCCTATCAGTTACAGTTTTGTAATTGTATTAACCCTTTCATATGTACCTTAAGTTTCCATCCCACCACACTTTCTTCTCCCCTGCCTGAACTTACAATCCTTTGCCTCATTTAATTGTCTATTGCATCTTTTTCACAGACTGACTTTTCTGTCTTAAATCATCTTTAATTACCAGATTGGCTGTTGTGGTAAGACCTTATATATAGACATATATATTTATTAGATACCTAATAAATACATTAAACTTAATTTTTTAGTTAACAAGTTGGCAGTGATGTTCTGATATGTCTGGTCTTTAAGGGGCATGTGGATGGCACTGATTGAAGGTTAATGCATGACTCCGAGCTCCCGCGTTCCCTTTCCAAGCAGGTAGAAAAAGAGGAGAAGAGCTGAGAGAGACAGGGCTGAGAGAGACAGGGCTGAGAGAGACAGG
>JABJVR010047250.1:0-20288 GCA_025773905.1 Chitala chitala | reverse complement strand
TCCAGCCAATTTGATGTAACTGAACATCAAATACCTCCAGCTGATTTGATGTAACTGAATGTCAAATACCTCCAGCCCATTTGATGTAATAGAGCTGGAGGTAAAATTCTTTTTCTTTCTGTTTCCTCGTTCAACCTTTTCTTTCACCATATAGCACAGTAGTTTAATAGTTTGCTTTTTCTTTTCCTTGTATAATGGGAGACCAAGTGCTTCCATTTGTATACTCAAATCCTGTGAATTTCATTAACAGGGCTAAAGTATACTCCCGGTACATGTGCTGTGAGGCAAACAGATGTGTCAGGGGCTCTGCTAGTCTTCACATGTACAGACCATAAACCTAGAAAACTACCTGCCTTTTACTCACCTGTGAAGTTAACAAGCCCGTCTGGTTGAGATTTTTGACAAGGCAAATCATTTGATTACTACACCATCAGTATGATTAGCCATTCTAAATAAACAGCTTTGCCTTGTTTTTGCTTTGCCTCTACTGGATGAATCATAATACTTGTAATGTGGTCCCTTTAAGCACTGTTTTTAAAATGACCTCTTTGAGAAAAGCTCTCAGCCAGGGAATGTTTTGAGCTTTGCATTGAAAGGCTATGTGTTTATTTCTGCTACTTTTGGGATGTCAGCTGATGTGATCTTGGGTAGGAAAAACATATTGTACATACTAGCTTCCCTAATCTCTAACTTTTATAGATTTTTTTAATTTAAAAACAGACTTCACCAGACTACCAAAGTGTCTGTGACACAAAAGAAGCAATTATCTTAGTTCAAAAATTATCTGTATTAAGAGTCTATATTTTTGGTAAAATTGTACTGGTGACTGCACTGGCAATGCTTTGGCAGGCTTATGCAATGTCTCAACATTTATTTTCACCCACGTTTGCATAAATTTTTCACCAACATCTTGTGCTGATGACAAGAAAGTCAAACCATTTTAAAGACCAACGAGATTAGTTAGTCATTCAATTACAATTGCCTAGCTCACATATGCTTACAAGACACCATTAAAGAAAATATATAATCACTGCTGTACAAACAATATTCCTTGTCTTGTTTTTTATAAGCATTACAAACAAATTTCAGTAATTTAAACACATCAATGTTGAATAACCACACTATTTTTTTTCTCATCCTTCTGTAACATTTGGGGATTGAAGCAAGACAGGCGAGGTCCACTATGCAGAAAGGGAGGTTTATTAACAAGAGGCAAAATGCTAACACTAGGGGTACAAGTAACAACCAGACTATGGGATTCACAAAACACATCTAGCAACATCCACGACTATCCTAAAGGCAGTATTACAGCAGTCTACAACACTCAAACAACAGACTACAACAATAACCAGCAAACGACTGAACAATGGACAGGGTTTAAATAAAAGAGAGAACAGACAACATAGAGCAGGTGGTAACACTGATCTAATTAACTAAGGAGTATCAAGTGAAAAAAAATGGGACCAGAGGAGGAAAGAGTGGCCTACCCTGGCTACTGCAGGTGCTGGACATGACACTTTCATTGTTACAAATGTAAATTCCAGACCATAAAGCATACCAAAAAAGCTTTCTTTAAATCTTCGTAGTATGTATAATTGTACAGACAAATGTAATTCATTGTCAGTACAACTTAACTCACACATTTCACACACCCTATCCCCTTTCTCTATATTTTTATATCTCCTCACTTCTAATGCCAGAGGCAGAATACCAATGCTTAATTGAACAAGCAGAGATCTTACATTTTTAGATAAATACATGATAACATACAATTCCATACCATATGACTGTTAAAGGGCTTCACGGTGATGTGGAGGTCAGTGTCCTGCATCTCTCAGCCTGGAGCTCGATCCTTACCTTGGTTTTGGGTGCATGGAGTTTGCATGTTTTCCCTGTGTTTGGAGGGTTTTCTCCAGGTTCTTCGGTTTCCTCCCACAGTCCAAAGACATGCAAGTTAGGTTGATTGGTGTTTGCAAATTGCCCATAGTGTGTGCCCTGTGGTGGGTTGGCACCCCACCAAGGATGTCCCCTGCCCTGTGCTTCCTGGGGTGGGCTCCAGGCTTCCTACACCCCTGATTTGGATATGGCAGTTAAGCGAATGGATGGAAGCCCTTAGTTTTATACTAACATCAGCTAACTATTTTTCAGTAAAAATTTTCCAGCAGTCTTATTTTGATTAACGTAATACTACATCTTAAAAACATATTATTAAAGTTCTACATTTTCCATAATAGAGTTCCTTAATCCATGGTGAATTATGCTCTTTGCTCCATAAAAAAATCTTCTTTGTTATCATATCATTATCCATAATAGTCAAACGACTTTATAATGTTATCATTTCATATTTTCACGTAATGGATTTCGGAATCCACCCCATATCTCCTTGAATAGCTCGAAGAGGTGCACATTTATGTACTCCTAACAAGTAACATAAAGCTGTATTCTGGATGGTATTTAATAATTTATTCCCCCTATATCCCCATATACCAGTAACATAGTTCAGTGTTGGAAAGGCACAGACATCCTAAAATAGAGTGTATGTAAAATACCCAAAATCTCTGTATACTTTTAACTACAGACCCCAATGCCCTCCCAGCCAAATCAGAAAACATTTTAATTCCAGTTTCATATGATATTTATTTATATTGTGTAGCATTGTCTAAAACCATAGAACCATAATAAAATACTTGCAGACTCCTTTTCCTGCCCTTTTTCCAAAAATGAATGACTTGGTTTTTTTTTTCTTTGATTTAGAGTTAACCTAAACTCATTTGACTTATTTGGTTGTAACTTTTAGTTGACTAAAAGAGCAGAATCAAATGCAAAAGCAGAAAACCTAAAGTGTCCCCACCCAAGCTAATTCGCAGATTGTTTTTTTTTTTTTTTATCTCCAAAGGCAGTTCATTTCTATAAATTGTGAACAGAGTTGGGGATAAAATATCACCCAAAGGTGTGTTAAACCAATTTCTATACATATTATTCAACTCAACATATGCTACAGTATTTTAATATAAAGATTTTATAGCCTGATACATTTTACCATTGATCCCTGACTGTAAAAGTTTGAAGAAAAGCAAATCTCTCTGATCTAGGTTGAAAGCTTTTTGAAAATCCACAAAACATACAAAAGTTGACTCCCCTCAAAAATTCTTGTTCTAATGATAGTCGATAATGAAAAGATGTGATCAAGGCTCGATTTTTTCTTAAATCCATTCTGTTCCTTGACCAAATATTTAATATTTTCTAAATAATGGGCTAGTCTAATACATATATTTAACATCCTGGAGCATAATCATATACTGTACTAAGTAGACTAACACCCCTGTAATTAAGAGGAATTCTTAGATCATTTTTAGAGGATTTAGGAATAGGCTTAATCAATTTATACCACACTGAAGGGTCCAAACCAAATTCTAAACAGTATTTAAACAAATAAAAAAGAGTTTCTAAAATGTATGAGGATTTCAGAACCTCATTCAAAATTTGTTCAGTCCTCGAAGCTCTTCTCAACTTTATCTATTGCATTTTGAACTTCCTTTAAAGTAACCGCATAAATTAGGAATGTATTAAAAGAATTATCTCTATATTATCCTCTAACAGATTTTTAAATTCACATATCTCTTTAAAGAAAGAGATATTGTTTCCTGAAAACAATTCAGTAAAATACTTTTCCCATTTTTTAAGCACATATTCCTTTCTGTATTTGATAGTCTCTTTAGATAAATTTACTTCCATTGGTATTTCCTGTGCATGCCTAGCTCCCAATTTTTAAATTTCTCTCTAAAATTGTCGAGGATCATTATTTCGCAGGTGGTCAAATTGAATAGATTTCCCTCTTAGAAACCATCTCTTATAAAACAATACACTCATATTAAACATAGAGGATGCATACTGATTTTTATCTTTCAGTTGCTGCTTGACCCCGTGGGTCTTACACTTAATGAAATCCCTGTACACCATTTTCCTACATCTCCATAATTTTGAGATGTTGAGATGTGAGTTCCAGTACAGTTTACACTGAGCTCCATTTGAAACCTTGTGATAACTGACCAACTTAACTTTCTTTGCTTCATCTGTTTTAGACTATAAGATGGCACAACTGATCATACCGGTTATCTTCATTGTTTTATATATTTTGATATATTTTGTATATTTTTGATTAATAAGTACTGCTAACAGTGTGCTATTCATATTTGAAGAGAAATGTTTCTGGGCAAATTCTGTACCTTCTTTTGGAATAAGACACTCTAGAACTAGATTCTTGGATTCTCTATAAACACACCTTAAAATTTATCTTCAGTAATGAATGTTCCAGTAATTTACACTTGTCAACAATAAGACCAAAACATTTATCTTATTACTCTCCATTAAATCAGTTGAAGTAATCACATGAAGTTCTTCACATGAACCAAGACAGTTAAAGTCAGGACACTATAGTGGCCAGTTCATGTAAGTGAGTGATTCCTCATGCTCCTTGAAGCCCGTTTCAAAATTCAAGCCTAATTCAAGCATTGTTGACCTGGAATACGCTCTTGTTGTCAATGGTCACACATTATATATTACAACAATGTGATTAAAAAGAACTGTACAAAACACGTTAAAATAATGTTATGGAACATCATTGCATTGTGTTATATTGGTAAATTATATCATGTATTTATAATGTAGTATTACATTGTAAAGTGATTTGTTTTATTGTATATATTTTGTAGAGCTCTGGATCTGGAGAGATGAAGAGACTCTTACCTGTATAGGGTTCATGGGATGATCCCTGAAGTGACACTTGTTGGATGGAATCCTACCTGGAAGACCCACGGAACCATGATCACTAGCCACCAGTTGAACTGACAGTTTCTAACATACATTAGCTTCTTCAGTGAGCGTTGACATAATGTGGAATTTTCCTACAGAATGAATAGTAAAGAAACAAAATAGCATAATGATATAGGTTTTTCTGGCTCCAAATATCCTGCATTTGATTCAATTTTTCAACTGTAAAGTTTATATTGAATTTAAAATTTATAAACCCGTATAAATTCAGACTACGCTACAATGAACTTGCTCAATGGAGTGGCCAAGTAGGGAGCTGGGGTAGAGCACTCACAATATAAGAAGCAGCACAGTCCTGAAGGTCTGGACAACATTTTGGAGCTTCAACTGGACTACCATATTTATCTGAAAGACCATAATAAGTACAGAGGAGAAAACTTTTCCCACAGTGGTATTTATACATTGTTCATAAGATGATCACAGTGTGGAGATCTGCGGGACAGTCATTGTGGCCCATTGTTTTGACTTGGGCAAGGCTGGCAACAACAGTGATGGCTTTAGAGTTTGGAGGTGCCCCGGGACAATGGGCACGGTATGACCGATGGGAGGCTGGCTCTAGTGGGCAGCTCAGCTTCAGTTTGAAAACAAATGTCAGCAAGGCCCTTGTGCTTTACCTGGATGATGGAGGGAACTGTGACTTCATGGAGCTCCTCATTTCTGAAGGGCGTCTAAAACTACGCTTTGCCATTCACTGTGCAGAGCCAGCCACCATACACATGGAGACACCAGTGAATGACAACCAGTGGCACATGGTCCTACTTACGCGCAACTACCAGGAGACGATGCTACTTGTGGACAGCGAGACCAAGGTGGCCGAAGTCAAGTCTAAACGGAGAGAGATGGCTGTGGTCAGTGACCTGTTTGTGGGTGGGGTCCCGCCGGATGTACGGCTGTCTGCTCTCACCTCTAGCACAGTTAAATATGAGCCTCCCTTCCAAGGTCTCATCTCCAACTTGAAGCTGGGGGAGATGCCACTTCACTTGCTCAATGGTCAGGACATACAGAGTGATCTAGAAAACCTATGCACCAAGCAGAATCCATGCCTCAATGGAGGCTTCTGCTCAATTCAGCGTGGAGAAGTCTACTGTGACTGCACACACACACGCTACAGGGGCAAGTACTGCAATGAAGGTAAGTCCTGCTGGCATCCCCAGACCCTTCATATTGTGCACATTCCACTAAACTGGAGGTATGGTTGTGACCTTTAAGGGGTACCACATTGCATTGTGAAGTACAGATTAATCAAATTGTGTTATTTATATCATATTACTAGAGACATTCCAGCTCTCAATAAGTACCACTACACTCTGTAATGTTAGCATGCCCAGGAGGGGCTGGGCAGCCAGTCAACCTTGGGCCCCCCAGAGGTTATTTTTCTCCACACTGTGGAGTTTTTGGTTCCTCTTCTCCATTGTTGCCTGGCTTCATTCATTTGTACTAATTCTTCAATATCTGTAATTTCCTGTGTAAAGCGCTTTAAGGCACATTGTTGCGAAAGGTGCTATATAAAATTAAATTGAATTTAATTGAATTTAATTATTTAGTCAGAGAAGGGGCGAGGCTTATTGTTGAGTAATATGTGTAATGTGTTTTAAAATAAGGCCTCTCGTTGAAATATAAAGTTCCAGCATGACTACCATACAAACTCGATATCGACGGACATGTTAATCTTTTAGCCTTGTCCAGATCAACGCACCACTGGTGCAATTGCTTCAGAAACACATGTTCTCCTTTTTACTTTCACAGTAGAGTTTGAATTGCTCTATAGATTAACAAAGTTGGCAAAGTCTTCAATTATGGAGCTTTATCATGCTTACCTTATACTGTTTCTGTGAATTTTAATTTACATTTAGATTCTATAATAGAAAAAAATGCAGTGATACTATTCCAGATTTTTTCATGACATTTAAGAAGAGCAAACGTGGTGTACAGACTCACAAATGTGCCATTAAACTGCCAGAAAGGATTTTACATTTTAGTTTAAAATATGAACCATTCTATATGGAAGGACATTTATACAAAAGAATACATTACCACATCCATACATCCATAACTGCATTCCCTCAACAAGGGGTGAGCACTGTACATTTATTACCTTTATCTTTGCTCCATTCCAGCATGCATGCATAAGCTTTACGGTAAAGTTCTCTACACTTGCACTGATGTTTCTATTCCTCAATTATGGATTGTAACAGAACCATCTAGAAACCCCCTATCAGCAGTGTTTATGTGTTCTCTTCATGTGTTGTGTTTTACCTGTATCTCTAAATTCCTCTTTTTACCTAATATATTCTCTCCTTCTGTACATATCAGCATACTTGATCTCCCTGGATTTTTTTCACCCCAATTATCAGTCTCACTCAAAATTATACTTTATTATCTCATTTTTTTTCACCTTTTCATTCTCTGTCTGTTTTCTACTTTTTCCTTCTCTTGTTAACTGCCCTACATTCTTTTTTCTTATTTCCATAGACTTTAATTGTATCTTTCTTTTATTGTCCGACATTATTTAGCTCACTCTTATTGTTGTGCATGTTCCCTGTCTCAGCCTTACTGCCCTATAATCTCCATCTTAGTCTTACTGCCCTATACAGTCACTGTCTGACCCAAACTGCCCTCCACTCCCTGTCTCACTCTTACCTGCCCTATACTCTCCTTGTGTTGCTCTTACTGCTCTACACTCTCCCTGTCTTTCTCTTACCTGCCATATACTCTCCCTGTCTCACTCTTACTGCCCTATACGCTCCCTGTCTCACTCTTACCTGCCCTATACTCTCCCTGTCTAACTCTTACTGCCCTATACGCTCCCTGTCTCACTGTTACTGCCATAGACTTTCCCTGTGTCACTTTTACCTGCCCTATCCTCTCCGTGTTGCTCTTACTGCCCTATACTTTCCCTGTCTCACTCTTACCTGCCGTATACTCTCCCTGTCTCACTCTTACCTGCCCTATACTTTCCCTGTGTTGCTCTTACTGCCCTATACTTTCCCTGTCTCACTCTTACCTGCCTTATACTCTCCCTGTCTCACTCTTACCTACCCTATACTCTCCGTGTTGCTCTTACTGCCCTATACTTTCCCTGTCTCACTCTTACCTGCCCTATACTCTCCCTGTCTCACTCTTACCTGCCCTATACTCTCCCTGCCTCACTCTTACCTGCCCTATACTCTCCCTGTGTTGCTCTTACCTACCCTATACTCTCCATGTTGCTCTTACTGCCCTATACTTTCCCTGTCTCACTCTTACCTGCCCTTTACTCTCCCTGTCTCACTCTTACCTGCCCTATACTCTCCCTGTCTCACTCTTACCTGCCCTATACTCTCCCTGTGTTGCTCTTACTGCCCTTTGCTCTCCGTCTTAGTCATTGCCGTACACATTCTGAAATCTTTTACAGTGATACCACCCCATACTCCTTTCTCTCTTCCCACTCTTTCTGTGTTCCTTTGTTATTTAGTAATTCTGCTAATTTTATATTATGTGTCATGTTCAACAGGATATGGCATAATAACATTTAACTTTTGTGTTCTAATTGGAAAGTTACAGTATGTGTTCATATTTACCTTGCATATCAAAACTTGTAATTTAGTTAAAATGTCCAACTTGAACACAGTAAAAATTAATCAACACTTTTGTTCCCTCCTGAACTATCCTCTCCCCTTCTAGCACTTGCACTTTATCATTTCTAAGTGCTTTTCATCATTGCTTTTTAAACTCCAGTTACCCTAGCAATCGTTGTGAGGCATTTCCTGTCCTTAGCATTAGAGCTACATTTTCACTGTTGTTCAGTTCCTCACCAGATTTCCCTGTTTTTGTCCTTCCCACCTGTTCCCTTTCTCAGTCCTTGTTGTTTATGTTTTTGGTGATTTAGCTAGTGTTCAGAACTTTTGCCCATATTACATATATATTTTGCTTATGTTTTTGAATTCACACATCCATCTTAATAAAAAGATTGCTTTGTAATTGAATTTTCTCATTTATATTTTGGGTGAACCTTGTAAAAATCTAACACGGACAAAGAACAGAGACGATGGAATATCTAAATATGGAAACATTTATTAAGCAAAAACATACTAAAACAAAATGGAAAAATACTGGTACTCGGGCAAGGAGCATCGAGATAAACTAAAACCAGGTTGTTGTATGACAGGGAGGTAGAATCAACCAGAATTAACAAGGACATAAGCAAGGTTTAAAAAAGACTAGACATCTGACAAAGAAGTGAAGGCCACACAAAAGGGCACGAGACAAGTACTGGCAAACATGAGTGCAAAACACAGACATTAAGTCAGCCCAAGTGTGACCACTACAACAATCAAGCTATTATCACAAGAAGACAGAGCAGTCTTTACGATTCTTGTTTCTCTTTTTCAGTAGAGTAAATTTTACAATGTGAAGGTCACAGAAAACATGTAAATGTCTTCCCTTTTAGTTTTTTAGGCTATAAACACAGTATATTTTCAGATACGTTTACCTGGCACTCATGGAGGGAATGGTCAAGAGAATGGTGTCCCTGTTCTTATTGGGGTTTAAATTTATCAGCCTTTGCTCAGGTTCAGACACCACTTTACCAGGATGAGAAATCTTTGCACAGTTTAGGTCCTGTAAAAATAACCAGCATAAATTTACAAATCTAATTAGAACTTATTGATAGTATTGTACAATACCAAGCAAACATCTTGCACCAAACAAGAAAAGTGTTTGAAGGAATTTATCTGGACAGCAAGACAAGGCCACAGAAAAAGTACTGAAACTTTAAACTGGTAGTTGTAACAATGGCCTTATTTTGGATTCGGAAGGCAAAGTATTGAAAGGTTTTTATGATATAATTATTATTTCTGCTAGTGTACAGAATATTTTAAAAAGTTCTGAGTAGAGGCAATCTTTTATGTTTGTTTTTCTATACTGTATTTATGACAAAACAGCCCCATATTGTGTAGATTTTGTGGCATTCCAAGGTCAACCATTTTTCATACTAACTTGAAAAATATTGTCTGTTAGTCAGTCAGTCATCTTCTATACCTAAATGCCTTTTGGGATTATTAACTAGGTTTTGAGTGAAGATAATAATTTAATTTTAACACTGGTAGGCAGGGATTATCTTATTATCCTAAACTTTTATTACACCTTTTCATTTTAATGAAAAACACACACACACACACACACACACACACACACACGTGTGTGTATGTGTTTAATATTTTAGTATTAAATAGAGGTTCTACAACAAAAAAGTTAATGAGCACATAAATGATAAACGATCAAAAGTTTTAGAACACCCCCGTTTTTCTAGTTTTTGTTGACATTTATGTAGTTTAATATCTCATTGTGCTCTGGAAATGAAGCATACAAAAATAAACAATTGGATGTCCAAAAGAAAAGATGGAATTGTTTTCTGTAACAAAATGCAATCTAAATTTTTGACTCATTAAAGTATCCACCTTTTGCAGATATAACAGCCAACCACACTCATGGCATTCTTTCTACAATGGAAATCAAATATTGTTCAGAAAGTTCCTCCCTGCACTGTTGCAGGATTTCCCATAACTATACTTGACCTTTAGGTTGTTTGGTTGTCACCCTTCTGTCCAGTTCATCCCAAACCAGCTCTGGAGACTGTGTTGACCATTCCATGATTTGAAGCCTACCATCTTTTTCTTTTCTTCTGAGGTAGTTCTGACACAGCCTGGAGGCATGTTTTGGGTCATTATCTTGCTGTAGGATGAACCCCTGACACATTAGGTGTACACCAGAGGGTACTGCATGGCACTGCAAATGCTGTGGTTGTAGTCTTGGTTTCAGAGTGCCACTCAGTTTGTGCAAGTCACTGACTCTGGATCCAGCAAAAGAGCCCCAGACCATCATGCTTCCTCCTCCATGTTTGATAGTTGGTCTCACATTCCAAGGAACCATCCTTTTGTCTACTCAATGTCAAAATAAAACTGTGATAAATTGAATATATCAAATTTTGATTCACCAGTCCATAAGACCTTCTTTCAGTCTTCAGGAGTCCACTGGCAGTGTTTCATGGACCAGACAAGCTTCTAATTTTGTCATCTTTTCTTACTGCTGCTCGACCTGTCAAACCTACAGCTCTAAGTTTTCTCTTCCCAGTTGAAACTGAGACTTGCTTACTTTGATCAATGTTAAGGTGTTCTTGAAGCTATTGTCCTGTGAGTGGCCTGTTACACAACCTTTTGACTGAATCAGAAACATGTCTTCTGATTCTGTTGTGGCTTTGGGTCTGCCAGACCACTTCCTTTTTTTTGCAATTTCTCTAAAGGAAAAACCTACACTTTAAAGGGTTATAATGATCTGTCTGCTGTGGTGGGTTGATGCCCTGCCCAGGGTGTCCCCTGCCCTGTGCCTCCTGGGATGGGCTCCAGGCTTCCCACACCCCTGAATTGGACAAGCTATGTGGAGACTGGATGGATGATCTGTCTTCCTTTAATTTCCACACAATTTTCAGAGCAGTATACATTTTCCTGTAGTACAAATATTGTTTAATAGGGTATAGTAACACAGTCTGTTCCAACACTGCTTTATACAGACAGAGGGCTTGTAAATAACAAAAGTTGGGATACCTGTAGAACCTATTAGTATAAACTTTCAGGGTTTAACTTATTTACACTGCTGCAGAACAGCTGCGAGTTGTTACCCCATTACCTTTTTCCTGTAAAAGGCCTTTTCATATAACTCTGAAATGTAAATTATTTTTCAGTTTCCGTTAAACTTTTTTTTCAGCTTTGCTGCTTACCTTTGTACCATTTCATGTTATTCACTGCACTTGCACTGCTTACATTTCAGTAAAAACTGGAAAAATGGGGGTGTTCAAAAACTTTTGACCAATAGTGTAAATATAATTACAGTATTAATACTAGACTAAGTATTGCTGTGTGCTTTGACACAGAGACTCATAAATCATGCTAACTGTGTAGCATGCTCATCTGACAGGAAAGTCCTCTAAGTGACTAATGAACATTAAACTGTCTTATCCTGTGTGCATAAATGTAATCATTTAGGATGGAAACAAATACTTCTCATGAATATACTCCAGCAGCTACTTCTTGATAACCATCCAGTTCCATTTGTTTTGCATGAAATCTGGTTTATTCAGACAAACATTCTCAGCTCCTGTTCTGTTGGCTTAACATGCATTGTCATGTAAGGAGACAGGTGTGTTCTGTTCAGGCGGTGGACTTCTGGGTAACAGAAGCAGTTCACTATTTAAACCTTTAAAGATTTTCCTACAAGACCTCTCTTTTTTGAGCAAAAGTGAAAACTCAGTTTACCATCAAATCAATCTGTGAAGGGCAATTATGCATCCTTATATCTGAATGGATTTGAATAAAGTTTATTTACTTCATAAATTGTGAGTGACAGTGCTGTATAAAGTAAATAAAAACCTGTCATCCTATTCAGAATTATTTCTGAAAAGAATAACAGGTGTGTATATCAAAATGCATGTTGTTTTCCCAATGATGATGATGACGATCCCAGTATGGGCATTCAGAGTCCTTAGTCCCCGTCCGAGATCATCCATTGGAGAAAGATGTTACAGTGCTGGCAAAAAGTTTTGGAGGTGAGGTTGTCTAGTTGCTGTCAGAAGTTGCTTGAAGTCTCCCCAACATTGTCAGACCACTATATAGAAGTCCTGCCATGTGGTCAGTCAATGTTTGTGGGATAGCTTTTCATCACTTGCTTGGGTCCTTCAATTATCATTGTGACAGATGATGTATCCATTCCATCAATGTTTGGACATCTAGACATAGTCAATAGGGTCTGCCAATAGAAACTTATTCCTGAAGCCATAACTCATCAGTTCTTCTGTAAATAAAAATAGAAAAAAAAATGAATAAAAATTAACAAAATGTTAGCCCATTTCAAAATGCTGTGACAGGTGTCTCGGGCCTGGGTCCAGTACCATCAGCCTGGCCCACATTCCTTGTCTTTTGTCCTCTTATACTTCAAACAAGCATCAATCATATTTCTTTATGAAAAAACCCATACTTGACCTCACAGCTCCAGATTAAAATAATTTATTCAGTTAAAAAAAAAACACCAAATTGTGCTGTATTTAGTCAACTTCTGTTCTTAGAATAAACATTTTGGTTTGATGCCATTCTGATAGAATCACTAGCTTCCTCTCAGTTCTAATATTGCCTTACGTCTCAGTAGAAGTGAGAATAGTGAGCCACCCTGGGTATCACACATGCATGACATTTTCCTGATATGAATCCTACCTGAGATATAACTCCAATATGCACAGAAGATGATGTGAACTGACCTGGCTCTGTGAACCCCTGTCCAGTGTGGGCCATGCAGTGAGCAGTGACTGCTTTGCTGGTACTTTCTAATCATAACTTCCTAGGTTCTGAATTATCTTTTAACCTAAGACTGATATGCAAAAGACATTTCACATAATCACATCTTTTCACTGGAGCTCACTGTTAAACTATACAAACTAGCTGAATACTTCATCACTCAATGAAAGTCACCTCTTGAGCTTCTGAAGTTCCACCAAGTTCCTGTCCAATAACATCTGTAATCAAGACAAATAACACTCCTTCCTGGCCTGTCTAACAACATGTCTGTCAGAGTTCTACATTGAGCAGGAATACAAACCAGTATTATAGTATGGTCCTCATACACTGGATGCAGCCAATTTTAAGGTATTTGTACTGAAAGAGAAGAGATTCTGATTGTTTTGTTTTCACAAAGATGCAGAACGCATGGCAAAGTACAAAAACATCAGTTCACTGAGATGATGGTTGGTGCAAAATGAAATTGTTTAAAAACAGGTGTTTTTTAAATACCATACATAAAGCATAACATAAACACCGTAAAGTGAACAGCATAACTGCCATAAATATATCTTTATGCATTTGTTGTATTGATTTATTTATTGAAGTGAAGGATTTATTGAAATATTATTTTCCCTAATTTACCTCCCTTTGCATTGTAAATTGGGCTATTATTCTGTGAGGTATTATTTTTTATACTAATTTTGACCATCATATAATCCCTTGATTTTTGTCTTTCCAGTTCCCCAAAATACACTTGTTCATTTTAGAGTTATTGTCCACGTGTTCCTGTTGGATTGGTCTTCCTGGAAGTTTCACCTTTTCGTCTGTTTTACTTGACTCTGAGAATCGGCCATTGATTCTGAATTATTTACTTATTAAAGTATTTCCTCTGCCCTTGAATTCAAGTCCATGTTTCGTCATATTGATTTTAAAAGCAAATCCTTATTTAAATCTGAAATCCCACACCATTTATCTTGTCCTCCTACGTTTGCTTGTTTTTCCAAACAATAATGTTTTATTATTTTCAAACTAAATATGATGTGTCTGCAAAAATATACATTTGATATTATGTGCTAATATAAATCTATATTTGTATATACCATTTAAGCTCATTTAAGTTTTGTGTAAAAATAAATAAACAAATTAATCAATACATAAATTTTGCATGTTTGTGGAGCCCATGAGGGGTTAAGACTGAAAGAGAGCCAGGCAAGCTGCCTCTTCTCAAGATCCAAGATTTGTCCAGTCGAAGTTAACTGGGTGGGAGCTCCAGCTCTCTCACAGAAAGCAAGGGGTAACTGCCCAAATACAGACCATACTGAAACAGACGAAGGCTGGTATAACAAAAATAAAACAAAAGAAACCAAAACGGGAATAGACAGTGACTAGTCATCACTGGTGGTAAAACTGTTTGTTCTGCAAATGTAACACTTGCAATCATTTTATCCTCATGTTTCAGCCAGTCTTTACAACTCATTATGCTTGGAAAAAGCAAGTTTGCCTGCCATTGAGTGAAAACTACCCAAAACAGTAAAACCATATCATGCTTTAAAACAGTAACCAGAAACACCCCAGGTTCAGTGATAGTTACCACATCTAAAGCAAAAAACAAGTCAAACAAGTAATACTTCCATGTTCTATACCCATCAATGCTACAATAGAACCTGCTTAAAACAGTGTTTAACAGTACCGTGTCAAGTTAAAAATGGACATATCTTTAATGCAAACTGTTTGCTTAAAAGTTGGCATTTTAGATCAAACCAAACAATCTCACACAACCTGCACAAAAGAGAGCTTAAAACCCCGCAGCAACATAAAAAAACAAAAAATAAACAAAACCAAACAAACATACATGAGAGTTTGTTCATAATTCTCACTTTAACTTACACAGAACCCTTGATTTTTCTTACGTTTTATAAATGAGTCCCATCCTTCCCACAGGACATCAAATCGAACAACTTCCATTCTACTGTTTGTTTGCCATTCAGCTGCTGAAAACACCTGACTAGGTTGCTCCGTAGACCTGAAGTCCCCAAATACTAGAAGTCACTTTAATTGGCTTGTTCTTATTAGCTGTAATTTATAATACACTGAGGTAATAAAACTAAGCTTAGTCCATCCATTCATTATGTTAACCACTTAATATTAATGTTAACAGGCCTGGAGGTGCACAGTGACAGCGCTAACCACCACGCCACCGTGCCGCCACTAAGCTTAGTCTGTTCTAAAATTCCAACAAAGTAGTTGATGGTGACTTTAGAGTGTAGTAAATGGGTAAGATGTACTGAGTGAGACAAAAATGCTTCATGTTGACGAAGAATCTGTTCCAGTGTTGATTGTTGTGTTTTCTTCAAAATGACACAAATACATTATAATGAATTCCCTCGTATTTCTACTCTGGCAAAAACTTACTTCACATCTGCATCAATGGTCATGCAACATTGTTTTACACCTGCACAACCAATGACTTCGGTTTTTAGATGCCTATTGGCCTACATTCCAGATTATGAAATATTGCTTTTGTGAAAATAAACAGTGATTGACATGAACATACACACACCTAAAGGAAAAGATTTAGAATGGAATTCTGCTTCTTTAGTTTTTAGCTTTTTCTCCATACTTGTGCTTCACTCTGGTGTTCAACAGTTCTCTGCATTTTTATGGTTCATATTTATTATTCCACTTACTGCAAATGAACAGAAATAACTAAATAAAGAGCTAAATATAGAATACTCACAAGAAATAAATAAGATCAAAAGAATAACAATGAAATAAGATCAAAAGAAAAGAAACAGTATACAGTACATATGTAAAACATTTTCAGTTAAAGTCAGATTTTATAGAACATACAACTGTATTCCAAAACAAAGAAGCGAAAAGGCAGGAGCTCAAACTGACAAGTATGGAGGCCTAAGGCAGTTTTTCTCATCGGGGGTCTGTGGCCCATCGGGGGACTCCAGTAAAGACTGAGAGGACTCTGAAATTTATATTAAAAGCTTTGAAAAAATGGCTACACAGTTGGCCCTCTGTACCTATGTGGGATTGGTTCCAGGGCTCCCACACGATACCAAAATTTGCAAATACTAAAGTCCCTTATATAAAATGGTGAGGTCTTTGCATATTACACATCCTGCTGTATAGTTTAAAGAATCTCTAGATTACTTATCAGAATATTTTAAGTTTAATATTTTATTGATCCCCAAGGGGGAATTATTTTATAATACTAATAATATTTTAATACCTAAAACAGAGTAAATGCTGTCTAAACAGCTGCTACACTGTACTATGTAGGGAATAATAGCAAGAAAAAAGTCTCTACATGTGTGGCACAGACACAAACGTAGTAAACATCAGAAACTACACAACTTTTTTGTTCTTTCAACACTTACAGATTGCTTTCTTTTAATGACCAGGAAGAGAAACTCAGAATAAAAGACACAATTCGAAAGGGCTATACTGTGACACATAGCTACTCTAGCTGCTCTTTATATTTAATCACTGGATTTCAAAGTGTAGTAAGAGCTGCAGAACGGAAAGGCAGAGAAAATTATGAACAAACACAATAGTGCGTACGAATTACGAATTACGAAAAAGTCCTGTTCGGTTAATTTGTAAATATGTATGTGCTTTGGTTCTGCTTTAATAAAAATTTTTGATTTATATTTAGTGTACATGATGATGTATTTTTGATGTGCGGTTGGGTGAATTTGTGGGTGCAGAACCCGTAGATACAGAAAGCTGACTTTGATAAAATTTAATCTACTGTTCAGTTCTCAGAACCTCCCACTACCAGTACTAAAACAAGAACAACATGTAGAAAAATATGTACTGGTTATCTTAATTATCGCTTCATTTTATTTTCCAAATAGAAAGCTTTATCTCAGCCGCAATGTGTTATCTACACTAAAATAGCCTGCTCTCTAATGAGTGAGGCCGTCCAAGCTGATTTACCATTTACAGACAAAATGAGATGCATGCAAAGACAGAGCCAGGTCATCGTGAGCAAAAAGCAAGTGTGCAGGATTGGATTAAGAAAATGGCTAATGTTGATAAGCTTGAAAATATTCACTGAAGTTGAACCTCTGCATAAATCTGCCGTATTTTGAGAAAACTTTGATTTTATCTTGTGCATCCAAAATAATGAGGACAAAGTGCATTTAACAACAATACCATTACATGCTGTGTGTCATCTGTGTCCACGGAAACAGATGTTAATGATGCTACACTGTGCCAATGACTTTGTCCTTCAATGAGAGGAGTCAGCGGAGTTACCAAAAATGTCACACATTATTATTATTATTATTATTTTTTTTTTTTTAATTATTCGTTGATTCATCATTTTTCATCAATTTTTGCTCATTCATTCTTCAGAAACGTTTGTTAATTTTATATTGAATAAAACAATCAGTGTGCCAATAGGAGTGTGAATTTAATACACATAGGGTGCTTTTTCAGGGGAAAAACAAATCCTTCTGAGTTTTTTTTTTAGTTTTATTAATCATTAAAAATAAACCTGCATTTTACAACAGACATACTGTACCCCAAAAGAAGGACCTACTGTTTTCAGAATGAATTTTAAAGAAGTCTTTCACACAGTGAGTCTAAAAGGTATGTTTAAACTGTGATGTGTAATTTACTTTATTACATTTGATTCATATACATTATTATTATTTACATTGTATACATCAAAGCAAAGCATTAGAGAAACTAATTAAACCATTTACGTAGTACCTGAAATAACTCATACTTTTTCAGGTACTTGAGTAAAGTGTACCTAAAAAGCATAACAACCTTGATGAAGGTAATACACATTTAGCAGTGAGAGAAGCAGCCATTTCCAATAGATGTGAGTCCATAAGTGTAGGTTTTCAGGAGGGGGGCATGCCAACCTCCCACTGTTTGGAGAGGAGTGTACCCCCCCCCCATCATCAAGCATCACCAAGAGACTCCACTGTGTGAGTCTTACGCTAAAGATGAAAGTTTCCCACAGTTATTTGAGTATAAAAGCTTACGCTGGCAGAGCAGGTAGGATGTAGTGTGTGCAGTGTCAACTGGCTGGCATCAGTGACGTCTTTATACTATGGTCTGGAAATGCAGCCTTAATCCCAGTGTGCATGCTGTGTATAATACAACAGATAAATCGTGCAGCCAGGTAGGTGTGTGTGTGTGTGTGTGTGTGTGTGTGTGTGCGTGTGTGTGTGTGACGTAGCTGTAGCTGCTGTCCTTATCACTTATCCTCCAACCAAAGGACAGCTAGATGCTGGGTTCTGGGAGCTGCTGCTTAAATGGTTGTTAATTAAATTGCATAACCATCTGTGACCCAACAAACAGAGTGCACACTCCTGGGAGAGAGACGGAGCTCCTAAAATGGGTCACTAATCATGAACGGAGAGGTTTTCCACAAAAAAAACACTAGTGAAGAAAGGTTTCTGTTTTTGCCACCTCCAGCTGTCACCCAGGTTTTTTTAGGGGGCAATCAGCTGCACTCTGCCAAAGTCCTGCTGTGCGAGCAGCCCAGAGCTCTCTGTTCTCTCTTCCTTCGCAGGACATTCTCCTTTTGTGAGTTTAATTCACTGTCCAATATGAAGGCTATGGTTTTTGTACAAAATGACAGTTAAATGATTACCTCAGTAAGCTGTGAAAAGTAACTTACTTACGTGTGGTAAATATGGTTTGAGTGACTAGAAAGTTGTTTTATCTTTTCCTTGCCGGAAAAACTGTGGCTTTGACATCAGTCTGATATGTACATCTGTCTGATGTAAACTTTAAAACTTTAAATTAGTAAACAACTTTTCCTTTGTATTTACTGAGCCGGCTGTTGTCTCTCAGCTTCTCAAACCGAGACACAAATGAATAATTAATCAAACCAACTGTTCCACTTAAAAGGGCCGGCTCTCCTAAGATTACAAAGGGATATACTAATAAATATGGACAGACAGGACATGATGCTGCTTGTTCTCCTTGACTGAGTGTGATGTTTGACATAACTGAGATAATGATGGATGTTTTGAAGTCCGGTTTTTTTGTTGTGAGGCTCTCAAATTGTTAAAGCAGAAACGTATTGTTGATGGAAAGACTTCTAAGATATTTATTCTGGGTCCCACATCATGTTTTCTGAGATACATAGAGATAGCCTTTACAGCAGGAAATCACATTTTCTTTGTTGGGAATGGCATCCTTTGGGATATTTGAAGATATAGAGGGGACTTCATAACGACACTCTTTTGTATTTTCAAGAAACCGACAAAGACTGTGCAAATCATTGTAAGGGCACTGTATAGGGCACTATATGGTATTTAATACACTAGAAAGACAGTTGTTAAAACATCTCACCGCATTTTCTTCTCTGTAGGTCACATCTTCATACTATCTCACATGACGGGGCACTTTAGATGGCACTCAATTTTTTAGCAGCATTTTGATAGCTGGCAGTTTTTTTTATTATACAACCTTCACCCCTGCCCTCAGAGTCTACCAGTGTTTGAATTTCTATAATAATAATAATAATAATTATTATTATTATTATTATGCTTTACACTGGTATAGTGCTTTTCAAGACACCCAGAGCACTAGTGTGCAGCATCCAGCTGGATGATTCCATGACCGTTATGGTGCTCCAGTCTGCTCACCACACACCAGCTGTAAGCGGACAAGAGTGAGTGATACAGCCAGCTCACAAATGGGGATTATTAAGAGGCCATGACTGATAAAGCCTATTGTGAAATTTAGCCCTAACACTGGAGAGCATTACTACTGTTTAAAAGAACACCCTGTGATGTTTAATGAGCACTAAGATTCAGGACCTTGGGTTTACATGTCATCTGAAGGACAGCTCCATGTTTTACAGTATACTGTCCCCATCACTGTACTGGGGTATTACGACCCACGCAGACTGCAGGGTGAGCACTTCTGCTTGTCTCACTAGTACCCCTTCCAGCAGCATCCATACTTTTTCAAAGTACTAACAAGGCTCAGCCATGCTTACATTTTGTGAGCTATCACACTTGAAAGCTGTATGGCATCTTTGTGATTGTATACCTCATCATGTCAGTCAGTCAGTCAGTCATCTTCTATAGCGCTTCATCCTGTTAAGGGTCGTAGGGAAGCCTGGAGCCCATCCCAGAACACATAGGGCACAGGGCAGGGGACACCCAC
>JABJVR010047249.1:14022-28404 GCA_025773905.1 Chitala chitala | reverse complement strand
TCTCTCTCTCTCTCTCTCTCTCTCTCTCTCTCTCTCTCTCTCTCTCTCTCTCTCTCTCTCTCTGTGTGTGTGTGTGTCCCTTAGGAATTATTTCACTCAGTGCATGGTGACAAATGTGATTGCCTTGTGCTTAATTCTGCTTAATAAAAGCAATATTATAATGCACATTAGATCCCTGTCTTATCAAATTCTTTTGCCAGAAGGCGATTGCTAACAAGATACTTAAAAAGTAATTGTCTGAGCTGAGGGCTGTAATATCATCTGAATGGGTAATTCTGTCTGGTCTGTTGGGATTTTTTTTATTCAGTGATGTCAGTGGTAAAGACAAAAGATGAGAACATCTACATTTTTAACAGTTTTGGCAGTTACCCAATAATACAGATTTGGCAGTGCATTTTATATCATTTGTATGTGTACAGTACTGGTGGAAGCATTCTGGTAATTGAATTCAATTAAATTTTATATAGTGCCTTTTACAACAAGGTGCCTCAAAGGGTTTTACAGAATAGAAGATATTACAGAAATAATTGCTGTGGGGTAAGGCCATTGGCCTGGGGTGTTACAGTTGGAGTCCAAAGTTGAGTGCAGCTCCTGCATACCTTTTGAACAATACAAGGTCCATGACTCGAGCTACAAGGCAGCAGTTTTGTAAGGGTTTTTAAACGTCTTTCTACCCTGTCCCACTGTTTTTCACATCCAACTTCTTGCCTGGTCACAGTGAAAATTTCAGTCCATTAGATTTTCTTTTTTTGCCCCCCTAACATAGTGCAATTAATCCAATTAGTAATCCATCAGGAGTTCAGGCTGGCCTCTGCACGCTAATAGGGAATATGACAGCGGGTCTGCATTATTAATACTTTCATTACAGAAGCCCCAAAGCCACGGACTGGAACGGCCAGCAGCCATTGATCACTGTGGGCAGGCAGGCCGCCTGGACTACCAGACCTCTTAAACAAATTGCCGTCAGGGTTAAGGGCCAGAGGACGGCACAAGGAATAGAGAGATGTGGGGGGGGAGGCCCTGCGATCGTTTAGTCAATGAGGCACAACTAAATGCCTGTTTTTATTTTATAATTTTTTTTATTTTTTGACAAATTGCTCTTCATGACCAGGCTGAGCACATCGTTCCATGCGGGGGCTGTCGTTTTTCTAACGAGGAGGCGGTCGCGATGGTGTGCTCAGAAGCAGGCACGTCTTGCGGTGAGAAGCAACTCCCCACAGATTCCCTGCCTGGCTTCAGTCCCCCCCACCGTTACTAACTAGTTATGCGTTCATGATTAGTGGTCATGATCAGTGGTCACCATGTCCTCTTCTTAGCGGTGCCAAACCCCTCTCTCGCTTGATTTATGGCACTTGCCGTCACTGGCAACCGAAACCTATGAATAAGTTTCTTTTTTTACATAGATGTGGATATGAGTGTTCTATAATTTAAATATTTTTCCTGTCAGTTATTTTTTTCTTGGTTTTCATGTAGCCGTTAATGGTTTAATAATTTTTGAGTTGTCACATGATGTTTTTCCTCTGGGTCGTGAACACACACACAGGACGTTGTTTCCTCTGGGTCGTGAACACACACACACAGGACGTTGTTTCCTATATAATTCATCAGCTGACCCTAATTCTAGTAAGTCACTAAGCCTCAAGCTGCAGTGGTCGTGGCAGGGGGTTTTTCTAACTGTTCTCCTGACCGCCCTGAGGGCGGGGTGGGTTGGCTGAACTGGCAGCATAGCTTTGTGGCTGTTGTGTTAGCGGTGACAGTGCCCCGTGTGGCCAGTTTCGCTTCCTGTGTCAGAGGTCAGCATGGTTTTGGACCTTGAGCAAAATGCTGTAATTGGGCATCTTCCGCTTTGTGATGTGATCAGATGCTGATGGGCCATGGTCCGGCCTCGAGACACGCAGGCTGTGGTCACTGACCCAGCTGAGCTCTCCTTTGTACAGACAGGTTTGGGCTCCCGCTAAGACCCAGAGGGAAGGCGCTGTCGACACAGACCGAGCTCCCACTGCGAGTGCGAGGAGATGGCATCACATGGTGAGGGACGGATAAAACAGATGGTGACAGTCAGCGCTGATAACTGGTGGGCCGCACCGCAACTCCCCGCCTTGCCGGAATGAAGCCGGCTTAGATGTTCATCTCTGACTGGCTGTGCACACGCTTATTAGCAAGATCGTATATCTGAGAGGATCCGCCGTCAGACGGTCTCAGTCAAAACAGAACCGTGCGTGAAGCAGCAAGGTCAGCTCGGGGGACGCAGCTCGCGAAACAGGCTCACAGACAGAAATTAGAGATGGCCCCTCTTTTCAGCACTGTGTTACTAGCACTCTGTCCCCAACAGCTGCTGGTTTTCCAGGAATATCGTTATTTAAGGCAGAGGTTTTCCCATCTGTGGCCACATGAACATTTCTTTATGTTGTACGGCGCCACAGATTACTTTGAACTTGAATGGCATCATATATGATTTTATAATTGAACATTAAAAAAATCTTAGCAGTCTACAGTTTTGACATCTCTTCACAGTGCGTGTCTGTGCATCGATTGCTTTATATTGAAAATGTTACTTAAATTTAGGCTGTCTGAAGCGAGGTATTAATGTTAAGGGAAACATCCAAAGGGCCGTTTTATGTTGACCGGTGGGACGTCGGTAGTCAGCGGGCTGGAGGGTTCTCATAGCTGATTAAGTGATGGTACGAGTAGGAGTCGTGCGTGTCTGTGTTTGCTAATGGGTTTTCTTGTCGGTTTAAGTAAGACGAAAAAGCTGAGCATACGATAGCTGTGTAGCCGGTTTGTAAGCAGATGCCTCTAGTAATATTGAGTTCAAAAATGCAAATTAGAATATCGAGTTTTCTGTTCTTTTGACAGGTCCAATTGGAACCTCGCAGTCCGACTTTGCACAAGTCTGTGGAAGTGGATCCCTGCCTTCCCCGTTGGAGACAGAATCACACTCGCTGCCTCACCCGCTCCCCCCCCCCCGTCTTCCCCTGAGAGCTGAGGATAGGAGGGAGGGACCAGACTGCCTGCCTTCCCAGCTGACTCAGTGTGAGTACAGTCCTGGGTCCTCTCCTTTGTTTGCGGTTCATGCTGTAGAGTTCAGCTCTCGAAGCGACCCGATGTCACGCTGTTTGTACAAAACCTCTTGATGACGCATCTGGTGCATCTGGTCTCGGCGAGCACAAACTCGAAGCTCCGGGTTCTTACAACAAGAACGCGAGAAGTGTGTTCAGTGCCTTAGCTTAGTGCAGGTGTCAGCATAATCACAAGCCTGCTGCTGTGTGGATCCTGCTGAACAGTAGATATGTTCCACCCTTAGCACTTAGCAATGACGCTGTAGCTCTGGCACTGAGACCAGCTCCTGCTGAGGGGTCCAGTGAAAGTGATTTTACTGCTCAGCACCTTTGGGTCTGCTCAGCATTCAGCCTAACACACTGTTGTCCTGCTATTCTAAATTTCTGATCAAACTCTGACATCATCTGTGTTCCTTATTTGTTAAAATGACAGTGTTTGACTGATAATTTTGTACACCGATCAGTGTAAGTGGAAAAAAAAGCTCCTTTGCTATTTTCACAGAAAGAAAAGAAAATAAATCATTTAAACATTGTCTACCAGCTACAAAAAGCTAAATGCTGATATTTCTGCACATATGACAAACTGCTCCGCCAGAATGTTTGTGTAGCCTGTAAATGAACCCTGTGAGGTATTTATAAGTGCTGTTATTTTGGTCACTGCTGCTTTCCCCGTTTGCCCCGAGCCGCAGTTTGCCTGGGTCGTGTGCGGGCTCTCATGAGAGGAACCGTCGCAGGTGTGTGCGGGTTGGCACAAGCGGCGGGCAGAGAGACGGCAGAGGAATCGCGGGTTTCCTTGTTCCAAGGCAGCGTCTTGCTCTGCTATTAGTGCAGTGCACCATTTCAAAGTGAAGCGAGGAATCTCGCCCCCTCTGTGTAGGTGGGCGTGAAATGTGCTCGGGCAGCGTGCTGAATGGCTGATCGTCATGCCAGCCGAACATGTAGGTGAGGAAGGCTTTTTCCTGCTCGGTTCTCAGTCACCTCCTCCTTCTCCTGTGTAATTCCATGTTGCCTCTCTCCCAGCCTGAGCCAAGTGGCACAAAACACGCTAAATTCCCTTCATTTCGGTGAGGTGTCGCTGTCTGCCTCAATATCACTCTCAACACCCCCCCAAACCCTTCCTCCACATAATACCAAATGGAAAAGGATTAATTTTAGGATTTTTCTTTTTCCTGATGATAACCGGCAAACTTTTGCATCAGGTTTGTGGAAGTCTCAGATGGGTGTGCTGCACATGGCCACCAGCCAATGGCAGGGGATCGTCGGCGGATTCACCTCCGCACGTACAAGCTGCGGTCGGGCCTCTAGCCACCGTCAGGCCGGTGAACACAAATGCCACGTTGCTCCTTTTTGTCCCGGAGCGCTCCTCCACAACGAGGAAACAAGGGTTTCTCCTCGCTTAAATGTGCCATGACAAATTGGCACGGGGAAGAAACAGATGTTGGCTGGGAGGGATGACTTGTCAGCACGTCGCCACGGTGATGCGAATTGATCTTCCGGAGCGGAGCGCACTCCTCTGGTGTAATCCAGAACTTCTCCCCGCCCTCCTGGCCTATTACGATCAATGATCTCGTGCACATCATCAACACCCCTGTGGTGTCTACGCCAGGGGAACCGCAGTGGAGGAGGTCGCATTCAGTCCCATGCAGTTCAGTCCAAGATGGCTGATGACGTGCCTTTGGCTTTCATCGTCTCAGCGCTCTTAGAACAGCCACAAGCCTCGATTTGGAGTTAATCACAATGACACCCTTCCTGAGGGTCTGTGAAACATGATCTTCTCATATTTGCTTTAGTGGTTCTGGAGCATCTGTGGTGTGTTTATATTGAGTCCTTGCTGAATTGGCCTAGTTGATTCACAGATTAATATTTATGGACTTGTAAAGATGCAAGTTAAGGTTGATCAAATGCAGTAGCTTCCCCCCTATAACAATGACATTAGACTGTAAGGTTACTGCAGCTGTGACATTTTCAATGCCTGTACTCCCACCAAACGTATTAACTTACCATTTCACTTCACCTGCGTGCAGAGACTAAAGCACATTAGTAAAGCCTAATTCAAAATGAGAAAATCCCAGCTTCACACATTTTTCTGTTAACTGGCATACTGTAGTATACTAAATGCACACGGAACTAGTACATTATAGTGTAACATCAGTAAGTATCCAAGTGTAACATAATTAGGAGGGTTAGACACAGTGAGAAAATGGGCATTTGTCTTTTTTGTAGTTTTAATGGAAAAATTCAGGTCAGAGAAGTTTAATTTGGTGAATTTATCCTTCCTTTTATGGTACTGAGTCAGGCCGATGTTGAGTAAAAGTCAGTTTACACCGACGGAGTGCCTTTCCAGTGCTGGGAAAGACACAAGCTCTTTAATTAGAGGCTTGGATTTTAGACCAACGGATTGAGTTGCTTAATTATATCCAGAGGAAGGAGAAGTAAAACAGCCTTTTTATTTGCCATTGAATTACAATAGCAGTCAATTTTGGATCAAGGCTGCGTTTTTGTTGTAGGTGCTGGTGATAATGGCTTGGCTTCAGGGGCTGTCAGGGGATTGGTGAGAGGTCTTTTCTTCCCACTATTCCTCTGTGCCCTGGTTGTATGACTCGTCTCTTCCTCCGCGCCGGCATGACAAGGTCCACACCCCCACTGTGGGATCTTGTGTGTGGCGGGACATGTTCGCTTCTCTGCCTCTCTGGGACTATGTGTCTGGCCGAGGGACAGATGATATTGGTCAGGTGACAGAATGCAGAAGGGGTCTCTACAAAATGACTAGGGGTGTTTGATACAGCCAAAATATTATATTTTTGGTTAGAATAATGATTTATGATGTAGATTTCAGCTGCACAGTGGCGTGGTGGTTAGCACTGTCACCTCACACCTCCAGACCTGGGGTTTGATTCCTGCCTTGGGTCTTTGTGTGTGGAGTTTGCATGTTCTTCCTGTGCTTGGTGGGTTTTTTCTGGGTTCTCTGGTTTCCTTCCAAAGACAGGCAGGTTAGGTTAATTGATCTCTCCAAATTGCCTATAGTGTGTGTGTGTGTGTGTGTGTGTGTGTGTGCCCTGTGGTGGTTTGGCGCCCTGCCCTGTGCCCTGTTCCTCTTTAGGATGGACTTCAGGCTTCCTGTGACCCTGAATTAGACCAGTGGTATAGAGGATGGATGGGTATAATTTTTTTTTTCCTTTCTTTTATCTACAAACCAACCAAACCAGCATGTATGTTAATTAACCATGTATCCAGGGATTTCTTATAAGAAACCCATGTTTCTAGCCTTATAATAAAATTTATCAATGTATGTAAGCCACGTATAAAAACACTGACTCACTGTAGCAAGCATGTTTTTTAGTTATTACTTATTCGGTAAGAACTTTTTGTTTCTGTTTGGTCACCTCAATGTGTGGAAGACTCCGTGGCTGAGGGAGACATTCTTGTACATAATCAGACTTTACACGGTTTGTTTGGAGAGCTTTTGTTTCAGGTGGTTGAAAAGTTTGTATTTTCACCTATTGTATGAACAGTGTCTTTGCAAAGTTTGCAAATTGCAGGAGACAGGGACACGTCGGATTTTGCAAATCTAAACCATTTCCACACGATCGAAGTAGAACCTTTTTTCAGAACCAGTTATTTATGTCTTGCCACACACTTGTTTGCCATCACAGCCGACCGTCTATGGATCATTTCCTGTTTAGTTTAGTGTGACACGAGCATTTCAGTGGTCCAGTGGTATATAAATATCAATGAAGTTCAAGGTCTAGTTGCTAAATTGAGATTCACTGAGACCAATATTGACAAAGAAGTGATGTATACAGGCAGCTCATGGATATTATGCAGGCTGAAATTGCTTTGTTTCATATCGAACTGTTTTGGTTGTAGTTCTTTTACAGCCTCTAACCATGCAGGGATCACGTGATAGGTGCTTTTTGTTTTGATATATAGCTGAAATAGAGTATGGAATTATATTGTGGTTCTTGCAAATACTCTCAAATACATTATGTGGACACAGTTGCAGCTGGTCTCGATAAATTATAATCATATTGCCGACCACTAAAAGTGACCCATATTTGGATATGGAAACACATCTTTGCATCCCATAATTTTCAGAATGTCAGCCAGTTCCTACAAATGGTAATAGCTTCTTTCGCCCAACGTTGTCCTCTTGTCGAGCAGAATGAGCCTGAAGTGAGGCATGCTGGGAAGGCAGAGGTCATTGCCTTGACTTTACATATGGGAGAAGTTGTCCAGAACTTGTGGCCAGAGTGTGGGGTACGCTCTTTCCTTAACATACAAGACTGTGAAAATTAATACTGAGCACTGAGCTCAAGTACATTTGTATCTTTGTTTGTGGTCTTTCTGTATACTGCCATTATCGTTTAGTGTTCTCTGCAGAAATCTGAAATACAGACTGACTTGAAGTATCACGGTTTGCTGCTACAATATTGTATATTTAGCAGCATCTCCATAGGGCAACATATGATCATGCTGTGTCGTACATTGTAACTGTACCTCTGGCTTTATTTTTCACACTGACTTGAAGCATGCATGATTTGGTATGAACTGTTGTATGTAGTCATCGGTTAAAAGCACGCACTCGCATCATGACCCTGTGGTGTTGGTTTGAGCATTAGAAAACATTGAGCATTCTTGGCATTTTATTTGTCAGTAAATCAAGAAAGTTACAAATTTCACTATACTTCTATGATTTTTCTCATGATTCTGTAGTACAATACAATTTTTTTTGAGTGCTAAGTTTCACGACATGGTTCACACTACACCTTCAGATGTTATGCTCCTGCATCATAACACCCCATGACTCCTTCAGCCTCTGAAAGCAACTCTTTATTGTCTCCTGAGCAGAAAGCTTCTCGTTTCGAGATTCTGTGAGAGGAGTGCAACCCACATTTGCCGTACTAGAGGCTGCACATCTCCTTGCCCACATCTTGCACGTGGTATTGCGCAATGACCTTTCTGGAACTGCTCAAGACGCCCACAAGCGGGAGCTGTGAAGGTCATGCGTGAGCAGAGCTCTGAGGGAGAAGAGTAAGGAGCCTGGAAATCTCATAAAGAACTTGTGGAGATCGAGATGTTTACGGCCCGTGCCACGTCATGTTCTGCTGGAGACATCCCAGCTGTGCCTCCCACACTCTCAGAGCCAAGCGTACCTCTCTGTAGAACATCTGTATGCCATTCCACAGACCAGCCCCCACCCTAGGAAGACAGGATGCCTGTCCCCTGGGACGAGGCATTATTTGAGGAGTGCTTAAAGAGTCATCACCTTTTACACAGGTAAATCTTGACAGATTCACTTGATTTTCTTCCCTTTTGTAGCCAAAATGTTTGTAGAATAATGTCAAGGTCTTCTTTCTTAAAAAGTGTGTGGGGGTGTTGAGGTGGTGACTGTACCATGGGGAATTGAGACTGTGGGTATAAGATAAGACCTTTCTTTTGAGAAGCCACACTGCCAGACCATTCCAGTGCTTCTGGTACTTAAGGCAGACATACAGACTCTGACATTTCCACAGTAAAGCAGTCGTCCATCAGAATTAACATTTCTTTTTATATTTCGAGGATACATAAGCAATTCCTGTTAGCCGTGAACTGACCAATTCACATAGTGTCATACTATTTAAATACAAAAATCATACATAGAGAACATGTAAATCCTGATGTTATTTCTGGATTTGTATATCGTGTTTTATTAAAGCAGGCAATACATGCTACTTTTTTGAACTATGTGTTTGCATGAGAAGGAGTGCAAGAACGTGACAAAAGAGGATGGAATGGACGAGTAAAATATGAAGCGAACTGTGGATTAGTCATGGAGGTTTTTCAGTTCCAAGGGCCCAGGTGTGTAGCCAGTTTTCTGTAAATGTGCTAATTCTAATGGTTGTTTAAATGTGATTTAAGTTCATTGTGAGCTGTAATTATTTCAATTGTCGTGGAACAATTATTACAAGTATACTGCAGTTTTTTTTTTTTCTGTTTTTTTCCTAATTTGTGTACCCCTATCATTAATGTAAACACATTGTATAAATAGCATGGCTAACAAACGTTGATATTCCTACTCAAGGTTGATGTTTCATGTTGCCAAATGCTGTTATTAGTTTATTCATATGAGAAGTAGCATTGTGTTCTGTACCAGAACCTTCCGCTGCTGCTGATTTGTGTGGCAGTGAATGTACATAGGCTGGCACAGGGGTACAGCGGGCAAGCTCTGTCACTCTTTAACTCCAAAGTTCATGGGTCTGAATTGGGCTGTCAGCAGTACAGGTGAAGTTAGCGTGTTCTTCCTGTGTACATGTGGGTTTACTGAGTGCTCTAGCTTCTGCCCACAGGCCAAAGACACAGAGTTCAGGTGCATTGGGACATGTAAAATGGCCCAAGTGTGTATGTACCTTCTGATTGGTTGAATCCCTGTCCGGGATGTACCCTTCCTTGTGCCTTATGCAGTCTAGAATGGGCTCCTGGCCTCCTGTCACCATCCAGGATTAGCAGAAGAAGACGAATGGATACATGTGTCAAGCCCTCAGCTTCCTCTTCCAAATGGTTCTTGTTTCCCACTCCATTACACGGATGAGCTCCGGACCAGACTGTGGACTTTTTCACAAGAAGGGCTTCAAGCTACCCTAGTCCACTAGTCTGGATGTGTGTACTCTGTGTTTTTTATAGATATTGCCTCTGAGAAATATTTTTTGTCGTTGTTGAATTAAAATATGGATGCAGTTTAATACAGTTTTTAAATTTGGTGTTTTATTAAAGATGCTTCTGCGCGTGAGCCGGGTACTTCGCAGCCAGAGTTGGCCGCTTAGGGCATCATTTGGCAGGCCCACAAACCTTTACAACTAGGTTCAGCGAGGCAGTACCAATCAGCTTTGTGGTTTGGGTCTCTGTCTGGACCTTGGAGTTCAGACTACTGATCGGCCTTCTCCTGGTGCCGAATTAGTGTGCTCAGATCACTGAGAGGTCCGATTAAGCCTGGCACTTTACGGACAATATGTCAGCTGCATATGGCAGAGATTTGCGGCCCTCAGGATGAGTCTTTGCTGAAACCTTAAGATTTAAATGGCTTTCAGGCACAGAGCTGATTCCTCGACTGTGCTAATTTTAGACACATTGGATTTCGACTTGATTCGTATCTCCCCACTTTGCAGATCTTCACTGGTGCGTTTGTACAGGACAGGGTCTTGAATACAAACGTGGTCCTCATCACGTCAAAGGGCAGCCCTCAAACACGCACTCAGTGCTCAGCTGCTAGTCTGATGTCACCAGGACAAAAGCTGACTTATTCTGTGTCCAACTGGAGCAATTTTTTTTCCCTGTCTCCTGTAACAAGACCCACACGTAATTAATTTGACCTTCTTTGATTGGCATGCTTAATGGAGCAGATAGACTTGTTAAAATGTTTTGCCGTTAGGCATTCAGCTCCCAAAGCGTATACGGTTCTTTACAGCGCTCTGGCAACCGCTTTAGATTTTAAGACCTCAAATGGCTTCCACATCTGCGATAAGTCTGGACTGACCTCATAAAATGTCTGACTCGTTTTGTAGATTTGATACGCTCTAGGCTAGTAGCTGTCCCCTGACCAGCAGACGTTCTGTGTACCAGCTATATCTTTGTGACATGTTTGTTTTTCTGGAGTGAGATGCTCTAAACCTGACTTGATGACCGGGCACTGATGAAGCAGATGAGAATGAAACGATAAAATTCTTGTTAAAGAATGTTTTCGGAAGAGCTACAGATTACAGTTCTGGAGTATATGGAGTTGCTTTTATTTTACTTACTGAATGGAATCTAGCCCAAATTCCAGCTCCCGCTCTGTTTCCATTCATCCTGTTCCCTCAATCATCGTTGTGTTTGGTCGTTTCTTGAAGAGCTCGCGTCATCTTTTATTCCGCCGAGCGGTGTCGGTGACTTTATAGCTGTTTATTTTGTAGCTCTCCAGCTGGCTCGCTGAAAATCTCTGCCAAGAGCACTTAATGGTAAAATATGTTTCTGTTTACCCACATCTGGAATGGTGAAATTGCACAAGTGGACGCGGTAGGACATCGCAAGCCAGAGTAGCATCTGTTTATAGCCCCGATGTAGTTACAAGACAAATTACGCTGCCGAGAAAGCACGCGTAGGAAGCTAATACGGTTATTCACACATTCCCTGCGATAAGCCCATGGACGTCGGGGCATGTGGGAAGGCGTGCACGTAGTGCATCAAGGGCCGCGTCGCCGCTGCAAAACGAACTCCGGCCCGGCGCAGTCTTCAAGCGTTGGTTATTTTAGCGGACCGCAGAATTCAGCTGGGCAGTGCCAGTTTTCAGATCACGCTAACTAGCATACAAAGATTCACTCCCTTCCGCAGGAGGCACTCTTGGCGTTCCTGCTATCGGCCTGGGTGAGTTATGGCCTCCTCTCTCTCTCCTGCACACAGACTAATGAGGATTTCAAACCCAACAAGCTGGGAGTGTTTATCACACACTTTCTCTTAATGGCCCTGGTGGCCCTGCAGGTTACGTGCCTGGCTGTGTGCCCCTTATAAATTGGGTGGCTTGACTGGTACACCTTCCGTGGCCTCCGTGCATTCAAACTGCTGAGTGGGTGGTTTTGTATAGCACTCACCCCCCCCCTTCATCACTGTCAACCCTTTATCTCTATCATACTTTTTAGTATAAATCCTATTTCCTTTTTTATTTGTGATGAAACTTCTTCTTTATCTTTAATCTCAGAACTGATTTGATTTAGATTTATAGTGGGTTTATTAAAACTGGGAGTAACTCAGAATGAAGTAAAAGTTATTTCACATTTCTTTGTCTCCAGTTACTTCACATGCACAGCTCCTTCTCCTGACGTTGCCTGGGAGTTGGACCTGCTGACTTTTTCAAGCACAGTGTGTTATCCAGTAATCTTGAAGTTAACTAAAACAGTAGACAGAACATGAAGAGCCGCCTGTTAGAACCTAATTAGTGTAAAAACACAGAGGATAGAGCCTTTAATCAGTTTTGGGATTTGGTGAAATGAGATTATCTGTAGGGTTTGAGGACCCCTACTATCTACACTGGGAAGTGGGCTTTGGGGTTTAAGGTCTTCTTGAGCTCCAAGCTGCAGTCTTTACTCTTTCATTGAAGGTGGAAGCAGCAGAGGATCTACTGACACGGAAGCATCTGCAAGCGCCACCTAGTGGTCAGAAAAAACACAAGCGTGAACTTCAGGCAGGCTTTTGTTCTGTTCTTTTTTCTACTCCAGATTCCATACCTGCACCGGTGACTGTACAGCACTGACTCAGATTCGCCCAGGCGGTGTTGCATTATGCATGAGACAAACATTTTGTAAAGAGCACAATAGCTGGTAACAGCGAAATTGTTAAATTCTTTACCAAGGGATGCCTCTTAAGCACTTAATGGTACAGCTGATGCTCCAGGACACCAGGTCAGCCTCCCTATAAGGGCTTGTAGCTTTGATGAAGTCAGCTTAGTGTGACGAACTTAGCGATGTGAACCTGCGTCGTCAGGCCCTAGCCAATTTCAGTCTCTGCCGCCCCCACTTCGGTGACCCCACATGTATTCTTCCTTGGTGTACAAAATGGGGGTTAACATGGGGCTAAATAAGAAATAAGTTGTGCGAAAGTGGGGAGGGGGGGGGCTGCAGAAAATGGAGAAATATGTTTATGTTTATATTCATTACTGGAGCAGCAGACACGATGATGAAGTGTTCGATCTCGCGGGGATAGCGAAGTGAGTGGCGAACCTAATAGCGTTCCTCAGAAGGCCCCTCTGCACTGCTTTTGTTTTCCCCCGTGATTTATACTGTGCTGCATTAGTGCTGACTGTTCTGATTGGAAAATCATTCATTTAAAAAGTGTTTCTTTGTATCCGGCGCCTGCAAGAGATGGAAAGAACAATGTTGCTGTCATCCTTTCATGGTCCTCACCTTTTTTCTTATTATCTTTAAAAAAAAGTGTCCAAGATTGATTTAGTTTGAGGCAGTTTGATTTCTTTCTCTGTCTGCTTTCTTAGTAATTCTTGGTTTTTTTTATTTATTTTTTTTATTTCTTTATTTTTGTTCACGACACGGGGACTGCTGGAACGAATCAGAGAGGCAAATACTACCTGAAAAGGCTGTTGAAGGAAGCTGTGGTTCCTGATATTTTATTTATTAAAATGACCTTTAATTAAAATGAAACTAATTTATTTTTTTATAAAATCCCAGAACAGAAAGTGTTTTATACATTAAAAACATTCATGGATATGCAGAAACAAAATAGCATTACCTTACTTGCCACAAACATCAAAGGAGTTCATATCTTCCAGAAACTTCCGGCTCCACGTCTTGATGTAAATTTGTTTTTGGAGCTCCTGGTTTCAGTTCTTGGCTTGCTCAACACAAGATCTTTAATGACAGACCTAACTGGCATGAGGAGTTGTGGAGGTCTGGGCATTTCACCAGTGTAAGCGTGCTTAGTTATTCAGAGACTACCAGGACTGAGTCCTGTGCTTGCTGAGACCCCTTCGTCTCACCTCTCTGGGGATTACATTCACTGTCTCGAGTATCGCCTCTGAGTCACCGAGGGACAGGACGTTTTCATGTTCCCGGCGTTTGGGTTGTATTACGAAGCACTTTGCTGGACTAAGCTGAGGGCGTAATAAGTGTATAGGTGCATGTTTTAAGCCAGAGAGGGGCTTAGCCTGACCGTGTGGGAACAGAGCTGAGAGTAAAGGGTTGTCCACAGAGAGCTGCACAGCAGACCAGGATGTGGTCAGAGGGCAGCGAGCCGCACAGCGGCCCGGGGAGTGGTCAGAGGACAGCGAGCCGCACAGCAGACGGGGTTGGGGTTAGAGGACAGCGAGCCGCACAGCGGACCGGGGTGTGGTCAGAGGGCAGCGAGCCGCACGGCAGACCGGGGTGTGGTCAGAGGGCAGCGAGCCGCACGGTGGACCGGGGAGTGGTCAGAGGACAGCGAGCCGCACGGTGGACCGGGGAGTGGTCAGAGGAAATCGAGCCGCACGGTGGACCAGGATGTGGTCAGAGGACAGCGAGCCTCACAGTGGACCGGGATGTGGTCAGAGGACAGCCAGCCGCACGGTGGACCGGGGAGTGGTCAGAGGTCAGCAAGCCGCACAGCAGACCAGGATGTGGTCAGAGGACAGCAAGCCGCACAGCAGACCGGGTAGTGGTCAGAGGACAGCGAGCCTCACAGTGGACCGGGATGTGGTCACTGGACAGCGAGCTGCATGGTGGACCGGGGAGTGGTCAGAGGACAGCGAACCTCACGGTGGACCGGGGAGTGGTCAGAGGTCAGCAAGCCGCACAGCAGACCAGGATGTGGTCAGAGGACAGCAAGCCGC